>JZKD02S2205983.1:0-14400 GCA_000966675.3 Picea glauca | reverse complement strand
CCGTGCCTCCTCGTTGGTGCGCCAACCCCACCCTGGGACAGAGTGGTCATGACAGATGCACCTCCTCAGTTCCTCACCTGCCCTTCCTAGCTAAGAGGATGGCTTCAATTGCTCTCTTCTAGGTTCCCTGCGACAATTGCTTGATGACTAGGAAGAAGAGGTCTCTGGCTCCCTCCCGACAATTCGTCGCACCTCCAGGCATCGACGCAGCTACTCAGTGGTCAAGAATTTACTCGCATGCGCCCTCCTCAACCTACCTAGTGCCTTTGTTCCTAGCCCTTCCAGCTCACCTCACTCACCCCACCCCCCCAGACCTCGCCCCCCTCCCTCTGCTCTGGTCTCTCCCAACACTCATCCTCCTCCCGTTGCGGCCCCTCCCACCTCCTTGACGCCTCTCGAGACACCCAACATCAGCGCTAAGAAGACACCTCCGGGTATAAGTGACACGTTGACAACACCAAGCACGCACAACTCCGCGACAACGACGGCTCCAAGTATGAAAAGTAAGTTGACTGCCCCAGGCACACACAACTCGTTGAAGGTTCCTGGCATCAAAACAATCAGCCTCTCAGTGAAACACCCATCCACAGATAGCTCCAACTCGGCCAACGACAATGACAATGACTTTGGTGGTTGTCCAGGCATTGAAGAAAATCCCATGGATGCCACCCATCCTTGATGTTCAGGCCTTGGCACCACTTCTCAGGGTTTTTTAGGCTTATTTAAATATTTGCAAACTTCCTTGGTTTCCAGTTCAAGACACACGAACAACTAAAACTCAGTTTTGTTTTTTGGGGTATGCCTGGTTTCCCATCAAGAACATGCAAAATTCCACGCCTGGTTTCCCACTAAGGGCAAGCACAACTCTCTCCACTCTGTATTTTCTTGACTCCACATTATTTTAATAAAATAGATACCGAGCTTAAAAAAAAAGAACTCATTTGTTCACTCAAAATGTCAACCTTTAAATTCCACGTTCTTTTATCTTTATCCTCTTTAATGTAAATTCGTCCCCTCGTTATGGACTCTCCACTTCCTTATAGTTGGAATAAGCGGCTACCACATACTCAACTTCTATATTGGAGAGTGCAACTACAACCTACCTCATGTTCATCCAACTAATTGCTCTACCAAATCAATTAAACACATAACCACTCATATATCTTCTATGATCAATATCTCCAACCCATCCACACCAACAAAACCCTATACATATATCATTTTTTTCTTCCAATTCTTCCTTAATAGCAGATTGAATAATCTAAAGTACCACACAAATATTTGAATACCCTCTTTACAATTGTTGAATGTTCCTTCCCTAGTTTTGACATATATTTTCTCAAAACTCGCACTACATGGGCAATTTTTGTTCCAGTATAGACCATAGCATACATCAAACTTCCTATAGCACTTGTGTAGGGAACACAAGGCATGTTCTCTAGCTCTTTTTGTGTCTTGGGACATTTAGACAAATTTACACCTACAAGAACCTTGATTGAATTACATTTCTTCATATTAAATCTATGCAACAATGTCTCCCCATATCTCCTCTAAGTCAACTGGAGTTTCCTATTTATATGGTGTCTTTTAATTTCCATGCCCAAAATAAAATTTGTGGCACCGTAATCCTTCATATCAAACTTATAGGACAACTGAGATTTAACATCCTTGATGATTTCCCTATTGTTTCCAATTAGCAATATGTCATCCACATATAATAACACATAAACAAAATGATCACCAACTTGCTTGGAATACACGCAATGATCAACTTTGCTTCTTGAAAATCCAACTCCAAATATTTACGTATCAAATTTTTTATACCACATTATTGGATATTGCTTTAAGCCATAGATCGAATTTTTTAGCTTGCAAACCATCTCCTTCTTTCCCTTCATTGTAAGATCTTTTGTCATTTTCATGTAGATTCAAGGTCCCCGTGTATGAATGATGTCTTTGCATCCATATTCTCTACATCAAGATCAAATGTAGCAGTGATAGAACAAAAAAATCTAATGGAAATTAACTTAGAAACAAGAGAAAAAAGATTTACTAAAATCAATTAATCATAGTGCTTCAAAATTGTTGTACCCATCAATCATAGTGCTTCCCTTTCTTTACAAAATTCCACATGCTATTTCCCACCATTGATCTGATGGGTTGGGGAGATCTTGGTTATTCACGATTTCTTCCATTGTTGAGGTTTTCCTCTTTTCAAAAATCCGGGAGAGATCATGGGTCTTTGATTCAGTAGGTGGGTAAAATCCTAGTCATTCACAGTTTCTCCCCATCAAAACTCTTCACCTTTTTCAAATGTTGCGAGCCATTCTAGTTGTTGATCTGACAAGCAAGGAATATCTTTTCCATCCACAACTTTTTTCTCATTTTGGCCTCCCCAATTTATCAAATTCCATGGGTCATCCTTGCCTGTTGATTTAGCAAGTGGGGAAATCATGGCCATTTGAGGCATTTCCTTTCCCTTTTGACCCCCACCAAACTTATGGACACCATGAAGCACTATTGACTATAGAACTTCCCTAGAGAGATGAAAGACAATCATTTATTTTCACTTAGGCCTATACATTAGGTGCCTTGTTTCCCTCAAAAGGAATTTTAGGAGATGGGCAATCCTACAATGACCATGAAAACTTTCAGAGGGATGTTCTAAGGGGGACAACATTGGGCTCCTTTTGTGGGATGACTCCTCCTTGTGAAGAGCCAAGAAACTAATCCAGGTGGACATTGATGGCCACCCACCTACTCCATTGGCTCAAAATATAGTTTCCATGTTGGCAGTTTTTATATGGTATTTTTGGGTCCTGAACTTTTGGGACCATTTTGAGGCCATAAACGACGTTTTTTTGGCCTGGAAGTGCCCAATAGATAGTGAAAGGCATGTATTGGTTCGTTCAAAATGTGTACTCCTCAGCTAGGCATTTCCCATGGGATACTAAGTGCCCCAAACGAAGATTGTATGCAAAATTAATGCCCCCAGGAAGTTAACGTATCAACTAACCACATATGGGCCAACAAACCTTTGGCATTTCATCTTATGGGGTTAGGGTTTGGGATGTTTAGGGTTTTCTCATTGATGTTGTATGTTAAAAGGCCTTTTTGTCCTCATTGTAATGATCTTCTTGTGAATGTGTGTAGTCGTCACATCTCTTCTCAGAGATAAGCTACCATCATTCTAGCGAGTTCATTTCACTCTACATTTTTACAATTCCTGCATATTTAGTTCATTAATAGAAATCGAGTATTATTGTATCTCTTTGTTTCTATCATATTTTTATGTTTTATTTCATCCCCTCATAAATTTGGATTAATGGTATCATAATGGTCTGCTCTTTATCTATTTCTTTGTGCATGTCCCCAATGAGGTCAGGATACAAGGAGTTGGGATTTGAACTACTTGAGCCTCGAAAAGGTCGTCCTCGCCCGAACCCGATAACCTCCCATGGTGGAAGAAAATATAGATGAGGGAGTAGGAGATCCTACTCAATCATTTCTCAAGGAATCCCTCACATGACAGAAGGACGAGATGGTGGAAAATTTATCCCAAATCCTTCAATGGTTATCGACAGTAGCAGACGCTTCTTCGTCAAGAAACCACTTTGGAGACATCTCCATTTCAAGGTACAAGTTAATTTTGATACTCCTATTTGAAGGTCAAATAGATGTAGATGTCTTGAAAAAATGTTTAAATCTACTAGAAGATTATTTCTTTGTCCACAATTTCTCCGATAGGCAAAGTATCACCTTTGCGCTCCTTAAGGTTGTCCCCCATGTCAAAAATTAGTGGGAGACTTACTGTGAGAAAAACTCCATAGGGGAGTCTGGAATGTTTGAGAGACGAGGGAGTAGGAGATCCTACTCAGTGATTTCTCAAGGAATCCCTCACATGACAGAAGGACAAGATGGTGGAAAATTTATCCCAAATCCTTCAATGGTTGTCGACAATAACATATGCTTCTTTGTCAAGCAGACACTTTGGAGGCATCTCCATTTCAAGGTACAAGTTAATTTTGATATTTCTATTTCAAGGTCAAATAGATGCAGATGTCTTGGAAAAATGTTTAAATCTGCTAGAAGGTTATTTCTTTGTTAACAATTTCTCCGATAGGGAAAGTATCACCTTTGCGCTCCTTAAGGTTGTCCCCCATGTCAAAAATTGGTGGGAGACTTACTGTGAGAAAAATTCCATAGGGGAATCTGGAATGTTTGAGGCCAAACCCACTTGGGAATCTTTCATGGATGTTGTTAAGGAACAATATTACCCTATTGGAAAATAGGACGACCAATACACAAGATGGACAACACTGCATCATGAGAGGGACCAAACAATGTTGGAGTTCACGAATACCTTCCATACCTTACGAACCGAGTTGGGTATTAAAGACTATGAGTGACATTTGGTTCTAAAACACTGTGGGGGTATACACAGATACATCCAAATAGAAATGGAAGTTCTAGTCAGCTCGTCAGTGGGAGCCACTTATCAATATGTTAAGTAGAGGAATAAGCGAGAGTTTGTATCTGTGAATGCATCGCAACAGAAGCAGGGAAAAGATATCCCTATCCAAAAAAAAGAGGATAAAGCAATGATGTAAAACTAGCCTAAGCTACAAGAAAATAAGGGTAATGGGAAGATGAAGAAAGACAATGGGAAGTGGTATGAGTTCCACAAAATCCCCTGGCACAACACTGATGAATGTCGCTCAAAGAAGTAATTGGTGGCTGAGATGAAAGCCTCAAAGTTAGATCTAGGCTCCGACTATGATTTAAATCCAAAAAAGGGGAAGTGGATCATTAATGCAGAACCCAGTGCCACAGTCGCTACCACCAAGGTCCAGTCAAATGAAGCAGAAGAGTCGGGAGGAAGGTGAGTGCTTTTTTCATCCACACATGTGGTTGAAGTGTGATCCGCTACATTTCATTGTTGATAGCGGAATCCAAAAGAGCCTAATCTCAATATGGAGTTGTCGACAACACCACGTATGCATCCATACAACATCGGGTGGCTCAGCCAAGGACAAGATATTTGCATCATCCAACAATGTCGCCTGCCTTATGGCATCAAACCCTTCAAGGATGAGGTATTGTGTGATGTTTCCCCACTTAAAGTTTGTGATGTTCTTTTAGGCCAACCATATATGTGGACATGTCATGATATATGTGAGTCTAGACCTTGTAGTTTCATTGTTACTTTGGGCAGACAATTGTACATGATACGAGAGGTAGCTCCACCTACCGCAATTTCTTTGCACTCAACTAAGAAGTGTAGGAAGGTCATCTTCTAGATTGGGAAATTTGTCCTCTTCATGATTCTCTCTCAAGGTGAATGAAAGGTCATGACCACATCCATGGCCTCTGCACAAGGATTCTATACGCAGTAGAAGCAAGTGGACAAAGTCATGGAAGAATACTGAGACATTTTCACCTTACCTACCAAGGTGCCTCTACACTATTAGGTGGAGCATTCAATCGATTTGAACCCCGACACACCTTTATCTAATGGGTTGGTGCATTAATGTTGTCTCCTCGAAAATGAGGAAATCAAGTGTCAAATTCAAGAGTTGCTCCAAAAAGGGCACATTCAACCAAGCTCCTCACCCTACGGAAGTCATGCTTATGCAAAAGAAAAACGAGCCCTAGTGATTTTGTATTGATTACATAGCTCTGAAAAAAATCACAATCAAGAACCGGTACCCAATTCCCCAAATTGAAGACCTTCTCGAACAACTCAATGGATCCAAGTACTTTAGTAATATTGATCTGAAGTCCAACTACCACCAGATCCCAATATAAGAAATTGAGGTATGGAAGACTGCTTTCAAATCTAAAAAAGGTATTTTTGAGTGGTTGGTCATACCCTTTGTCTTGATGAATGCCCCAACAAATTTCATGAGGTTGATGGATGACATATTGTGGCCTTTCACCAATTCCTTTATGGTTGTATATCTAGATGACATCCTCATCTTCAACAAGAGTTGGGCATAACACTTGCAACACATTCAATAGGTCCTACACACCTTGCAACAACACAAGCTATATGCTAACTTAGAGAAATGCTCATTCAACATGAACAAGGTCTAATACATTAGATACATTGTAGATGAGCATGGTGTGCATGTAGATCCAACCAAGATCCAAGTCATTTGTTACTTGCCAGCCTTGACAACACTAACCAAGCTTTAGAGCTTCTTGGGCCTTGCCAACTTCTATCGCAGATTCATGTTGGGGGTCTCTCATATTACATGGCCCTCAACTAGGTGACCAAGGGTAGTTGCAAAGCCCAATTTGTGTGGGCCAAGTCACAATAGAAAGCATTTGACAATCTGAAACATCATTTATGCTCAATCCCAATGCTCTCCTTACCTGATCTGCAACAACCTTTTGACATTGAGATAGATGCTTCAGACTACATTGTTGGTATCATTCTCACTCATCATGATCATTTGTTGGCCTATCATAGCGAGACACTCTCAAATGTTGTTTGTAAGTACCCCACCTATGATAAAGGGATGTAATCCATTGTACAAGTTTGCTACCAATGGAAACATTCTAGGGAAGGAGACAATCATCCATATTGATCACAAGCCTTTGCAGTTCATACATACACAAGGCAAATTACAGAATGGCTGCCATCAAAAGTGGTCCACATACTTGCAACAGTTTCACCTCAACATTAAATATAAGAAAGGGAGCACCAATCACATGGTTGACTACCTTAGTTGACCTCCAATTGCAACACTAACCACGATTCTCAACTCTTGCGGGCATGAGACCTCCAGGTGGTCCCAACTCTATGACAACGATCTCGACTACACTACAACCTACCAGATGTTGGGAACAATGTAACAACCCCCTTCTAAACCTATGATTATGTGTAATTAATCATGACTTATGGTTGTCATACAATGACATAAAAACATTGTAAATATATTATCGCAAATTCCAACAATTGACTATGGGGGTGAAGCCTTAAGTATTGGCCATGATACCACTAAAGGAAAGGGCGAGGAAACTTAGAGAAGCGGTTCATCATGCTAATACAACCCAATTTTCCCCTTGCTGAAATATTTGATTTAAAAACAATAAGCTATTTCCCTTAGCTTTGATTTCAAGGAAAATTAGTTAATGAGGGAGGTTGGTAGTTGAACAACCAACCACCTAAATGAATGGAAGCATGGAGGGATGCCAGAGGTGACAACAATTTGTAAGCTAGAGGACAACAACAAAGATCACCCTGGGTTCCCCAAGATTGACCGACGAGCTACCTTATGATAGAGGAAAGAGAAGGAAAATCAAGAACCTTCCCAAGATGTGCATGCAAGAGAAGCACACGAGGGTATACAAAAAGATATAGAGGTGAGAGATATGGTCAAGAGGGGGAACTCCAAAGGAGTTATGAGGAGAGGTATGTAGAAAACATGAGGAAAAGAGATATGTTGTTGCAAGAAAATGTAGGAGTGAGTGCAGAGTTCCCTGGTGGTATCATGGCTTGGCATGAGGGTATCCTGCTACCGAAGTGACTAAGCAACCAGAGCCTATGGTTGGGTGGAAAGGTGGACATCCTCAATCAGTTGGCTAGCTATGAGCTTGTAAACTAGATAAGTGATTCTTACACGTTGTGTAGTTGAATTAGAATGAATGGATAAGAGTCTGTATTTACACCTATGACTGTGTAGGCTTGTTGGATGAATAAAGTGGTTGTTTCTTTTCAAGGTCGTGTGCTTGAATAATGGTGAAACCGTATGAATGTTTTCAAGGAATCGAGTCCTCGATCGAATGTCATAGAGAAAGCTTATCACTTGTTATAAATGGATTAAGGGTCTGAGGAAGATGAGTTAAAAACCCAGTAGGATGATGCAACATGAGGCTATAGGACTTTTAAAGCCCAAAATCTCAAGTTATAATTCAATTTACATTGAATGAAACCAACAAGACTCAATAGTTGTTGATCCCTAAGCTGATAGTTAATCTCAGTCATCCAAATATGGGTTGGTTACCCATGATAATCCTGTGTAAACCCATGTGAGGAACAATAGTCGTTGATCTAGTGAAGAGGGTCGATCTCGACCATCCAGAAACAAATTAGTACCCACCGCCAGATCAAAGCACCGAGGTGACCTCAACCGTCGAATTTCATAACCAAGCTCATGAGGGGGGTTCCACGACCCCGAGCATCAGAACATCAGATGCTAGAAGGTTTCTAAGTAGAAATCCTATGGAATTCCCAATACGTTGATGTTCAGGGACCAGGGTTACAACCCTTGGTTCCATGCCTCATTACACAAGCACGAGGATAGAGAGAGAGAGTGACATCATCTTGATGTGTTATGCCTACATAACAACCAAGGTTTCATGGGGGTAACACTTTTCAACTCCTAGTTCATTGATGATTTAAGTGTGGGACTCTCATGTTGTAGGAAAATTCCCCTGCAGACAGGTGAATGTCCTCTTGGATCTTATACCCTTATGAACAAGACAAAAGAATGCTAACTTTGAACACTGACATTCCTTTAAATGTAGCTAAACTAGTCAAAGGAAAAGAGGAATAAAGTATGAGTACTTTTGTATGAAGTTTGTCGTCCCTCAGTCCGGGTTGAGCTTGATCTTCAAGTCCTTCAACGAGTTGTGCAATCCAATAAACAATGAAGACAAAACATACTTCCTATTCTACCAAGATTAGTTTGAAACATATTTATTGAAAACAGACAAATCCATGCAAATGTACACAAACTTGAAGGAAACAGGCCAAGCATATGTATTAATGAGAACAAAACAAGGTGCTTACAAACTGTAGATGCATATGCAACAGCCTCACCAAGTCCTCCTTGTCCAATCCCTTGCTCGAACAATCCATGATCAGAATGACAATACTTTTCAATGATTATTCCCCCTTTTTCACCATGAGAATGCCTCCTTATATAGGCTTTGAGAAGCTTAACCACCTTAAATATTCTTGGGATAAGTTGAGGATATGACTCCATCATTTGTGGAATTCCCCTTAGATCCAGCGTTGAACTTGGATTCGAGCCAAAATGACTCGGATGCTTCTTAGTTATCTTTAGAGATAAGGGGGATTTGTCCCCAATATTTTCTCAACAGATCGATGCTCCCTCAAAGTTGGCCACAAAGCGTTGCAGCGCTCCCTGCTAAGAGGGCAAGGAGCACTAGCACTCTTTATAAGTGGGCAGGGGAGCGTTGATCTCCAAAAATACTTTTAGGATGGTAATTCCTCAACATAAAATCTTGCAAACTTCACCAAATGATGTATTTTCTTCTTCTAACAAGTCTTAGAGGATGTCCCAAGTGTTCTTATAATGTCATCTGTGATGTGACACATGTGAGACGAACATACGAATTTTGCGACACTTGTGACAAAAGTGCGACACTTGCGACAATGATAATGAGACATTGTCGAAGTGAGTAATTTTGATGTGTAACAGATTGCACCCCAAAGTGCGAGGTTAGAAGACGAAAATGGATGACTGAAGTACTTTGTAGACTTTCGAAGCAAGGGTATGGAGTCAGAGAACCTGGTAGAAGCTACAAACAACCATAAGACAAATGTTATGATATGTTTCAAACCCAAGGCATACATACCTATGCTTGAGTGATAAAGGACTTTTAAGGTATGGCCACCGCCAAATATTCTACGGATCCATAATTATACTGACTTAAAGGTATAGCCACCAAAGATACAATGTGAATCTATACATCCATGACATGGACTGATCGTAGCCATGAGAAATACACAGTGGATCTACAAGATGAAAAAACATAGCCACAGACTAGTACAAAGTGGATCTATGTGACAGTATATATATCAATGTGCTCAAATGATCTCCTTTCAAAGCCTGGGTAAAGTAGATATCAGAGTGAACACTCAACCCAGGGTCTTCTTCCCAATCCTGACGTGATACGAATCTAGCCATGTGAATAGATGTTTTGATGTCGAACATGGTAGAAACCACTTGATTACTTGTCATTGAGGTAAACCGTTAACAAGTGCAAGGGAAATCACCAGTGATGTCAATGACTCCCAAGGTACCATAGTACAATCCAACGAATGTGAATAGATGAGTTGAAGTCGAGCATTCATGGAATCATCTGATCAAAGGTCAATGATGCAAACCAACTGTCAGAGGCGAGGAGGCCTTCCATTGAGGCATGCAGGTCCCAAGGTACTAACTGGTTTCTAAGTCTAAGTCATGGATAATGTGTTGAAATCGACAGGAAAAGACTCGTCAAAGGAGGGCCTTGACTTATCCCCCATCAACAACACCAAACTGACATAGAGACATAATATGGTGAATCAAATGAGTATGGACTGACGTGGGTATTGAAACTGGAAATTTGTGATGGTTGAATCTCGAGGCAGATACTTCCCTTGAACACTAAGGCACAAACAACAGAAACACGACATGGACCAAAACATGATGCAGTGGATACTATGACCTTCGTTGGGTGACCCAAAGGAGTAAATAAACTCAGAGGATTGGTTCAGTGCAGAGGTTAAATAGGTTGAAATGTATTTAAAGACAATGTGTCATGTTCAAGGGCGACTACAAGAGTGACTTGTGATTATTCCAAAAAATGGCTTGGCTTGCTTCCTTCAATTTTTTCCCCCATCTATATAGATGAGTACCTATTTTTATTTTTACGAGCTTGAGAAGGATAACACATTATCGAAATAACTCACCTTCAGTAAGTTCCTCTTCTTTTGTTTAACGAACCATAAGAAGTAAGGGTTCAGTCCCATATGGGCCCTTCAATGTGGAATTTTTAACAAGTCTAGAGAAGGAAAACTCGGTGGTTTTTCTTATTTAGAGAGTCTGAAAATAACTTAAAGATGACTCAAGGGTTGTCCTTTTTCATAATATTAGTTTCCAAAGTCCGAAAAAGAGATAAACTACCACTCGAAAGACACCCTTTCAAAACTTTTAACGAGTGTGAAAGGAAGCAAGATCACTCGACACTCTTTTCATGTTTAGAGAGTCTGAAAAGAACTTAAAGGAGATTCTAGGGGGTTCCTTTTTCATATAACCTTTACGAGTCCGAAAAAGTGATAAAAGTCTACTCGGTTACATTCTCATGTATTTTCGAGCATGAGAAAGAACAAAGACTAAGCTCGGTATTGGTTTCATTTTTACACAATCTTTAAACAAAATTAAACTATGCTTGTCAATTCCCAACATAATTTTCAAAGGTAGGGATACCCATGGATGGTTGGCACTTTTCCCCTAGCTTGAAAAGCTAGTGGATTAACTCTAGAATGATAACCAAAGGCTAGAGACATGTGCCCCCAAGCTTCATTTCGTTCGTCGACTTTGAGTTTGTCACCGATTTCTCTACTAGATGGAGAAAAAGGATAAGGGTGGATGAAAGGAAGGTTCAAATATGAGACCTAACGAAAGACTCGACTTGAAATCTACGAGATCTAGTTAAAGACTCGAATCAATATCTACAAGATCTAGCAAAAAGAATTGACTCAATGAGAGAGGTGATTGTTTCATTTTTTAACCATCTTTACACATGAACATAACTATGCTCAAGGATCTGGGTTCAATCCCCAGATTTATGTTTCATTTTTTAATGAGATTTCTACAGAGAGGAAAACTATGGTCATGGCTCTGGGTTCAATCCCCAAATTTATGTTTCATTTTTTAATGAGCTTGATACAGAGAGGAAAACTATGCTCCTAACCTTTGTTTCATTTTTTAACGAGCTTGCCACAGAGAGGTAAAACTATGCTTGTAGCTTATGTTTCATTTTTTAACGAGCTTGCTACAAAGAGGAAAACTATGCTCGTAGCGTCTGTTTCATTTTTTAACGAGCTTCCCACAGAGAGGAAAACTATGCTCATGACCTATTCTTGATCATGGCTTCCAAGAGCACAATTCTTAGGAAGGAATACATGTTAAGGGACAAACGCCAATCATGGATTCCAAGAGATCTTCTCTAGATGGAAGAAAAACACTCCGGAAAGAATACATGTCGAGGACCTCGATAAGGGTAGGGAGATCTGGCTGTAATATCCCTATCGAAGAGATGACCATGTCAACTATCGGATCTAAGTCAGGAGAAGGGAGATATTCCCTCTCGTATAGGGTTGAATGCATGGGGCAGGTCGATACATAATTTACCTACGGTGGGGTGGACATCACTGGCATGTATGGACCATTCAGGGAAGGCAGATGGTTGACCATTAGATGAGGGTCAATGAATGAAAGCTGGTCTATTGTTACTATGTTTCCTTTATGAGGGAAACACATCACTCAAAAAAGAGTGGACACAAAAGCTCTCAAATCATAGACATAGTCTCGCTCGAGGAGCAAGTTAAATTCCAAGGGGTCATGAACTACCATCATATCAACGCAGACCATTTTTCCTCCCAAAGTAACCAAAAAATGAGGAAGGATCCCTAAAGGTCGACTAGATATTCTGTCAAAGGTCAATAGATTCTGAGTTACAGGCATAAGCCACGAGGAACCAAAAGCTTTCCAAGCATTCGCGGATAAGATGCTCATAGAATCACCTTCATCTATTACAATGTTAGGAATACTCCTATCACAAACTTGCATGGTGATTAGGAAAGGCATGTAAGAAGGAAGACGAGGTTTTGTCAAATGATTCAAATCAATAGAAATCATTAGATTGCTTGAAGGGGGTGCGATCGGGATGGGCGGAGTGCCCCCTTTTCTGGTTGAATCAATATTAATGAGGTATACATGAGAGACATCCTCACTCTTTGAATGAGGAGAAGGACCGATGGGTGGTGGAATAATGATTGACCACTTTGGTTGCACTCTTTAAAGGAGGTGTGGGATCGACCGATGGCAGAACCGGATCGACCACTTTGGTTGCACTCTTCAAAGGAGGAGTGGGATCGACCGATGGTGGAACCAGATCGACCACTTTTTCACTCTTCAGAGGAGGAGTGGGTTTGATCCATGATGTAACCGGAGAAACCACTTTGGCACTCCTCAAGGGAGGAGTGGGATCGACTGATGGCAGAATCAGATCGACCACTTTGACACTCTTCAGAGGAGGAGTGGGATCGACTGATGACGGAACTAGATCGACCACTTTGGCACTCTTCGGATGAAGGGTGGGACTGACTGATGAAGGGACTGGATCAATCACTTGGGTTTCAATTTTCAGATGAAAAGTGGGGTTGATTGATGATGGAACTAGATCAACTACTTTGGTTAGTGGTTCAATCGAGGATGAAACCAGATTGACCACCTGATCAACCAAACTGACCGAGGATGGAATCAGATTGACCAGTCCATCAACTAATGATGGGTTGGGGAAAAAATTACGATAACCAGTTGAAAGTTGAAGCTTTTCCAAAAGAGAAGAAGCCTCATCCATATGAGGACAAAGGTGAGAGTAATGATCACCTTCGCATAACATGCAAGGAAATTTGAAAGTTCTCTCCTCTTACCAACCTTAACGTCACTAGTTGATGGGGCATCACCAGCATGTCCAGCAAGGGCCGATGACGTGGAAGACCACATTTCTAAGACCTTGGGAAGACCATGGAAATCCCTTAGATAGTGGTCACCCTTACAAATACTGCAAGGGAATTTGGGTTTTGTATTCTTCGTTGTAGTCTTATTGATCTCATCAACACTTTCAGTACGATTAACAGTAGTTGGTTGGTTGGATCCAACATCTAATGTGGTTGGAGGCTTGGTCCTTTTTGGGTTCTTCTTCTTCTTATCAACTTGGCTACTTTCTTTAGAGCTTTCACTAGGTGAAGAAGGAGAAAGAGAAGGAGACTTAACAGGTGAAGAAGGAGAAAATACAACATGAGGTTGATGTGTGGGTGGTGTACTTACATATAAAGCATTAGGTGCAGCCGAATCACTAGGAAGATTCAATATCACCGGAGTGGGGAACAACCAAGCCGGTAATATGATTGTGAGTCCTAGAAGACTTAGTGTGGCAATGCATGAAGGACCAACGTTTCCAAAAGAAGGAAAGGTGAAAGGTTCCCCAGGAAAAGGGGTTCCTTCGTTGGTACTCCCAGGATTTGATGACATTAATGTTAATGTTTATGCCATTATTATAGTTCTTTGCATTTCAATAGATAAGAGCATCATAAGAACAAGATCACTGAGAAGTACACATTCACAAGAGACACAACATTTATTCTGGGAAACCCTCTAGGGGAAGAAAACCCAACAAAAAATTTCTTATCATAAATTGCTAATACAACGTTCAAGAGATAACTCAAACCAATACAGATTGTCCCCTCCAAGAGATGTGCCACTCTTCTTCTCCTCTCTCCAACTGGTAATTGCAGCTTGCCTCATAAGAGAATGAGCAAGTGAGTTGTGTGTTAGAAGTGAGGCTCTAGCCTCCTATATATACAAAATTGGC
>JZKD02S2205938.1:430321-446703 GCA_000966675.3 Picea glauca | reverse complement strand
TACATCAAGTGGTGCAAGAGCAGTTGGAAAAGAGTCAGGCCAAGTACAAGACGAGACATGACAAGCATCGTGTTGATCACAGTTTCCAATTTGGAGATGAAGTTTGGCTTTACATTAGCAAGGAGAGGCTTAAAGCAGAAGGTAAAAAGTTGAAACCGATTCGATATGGTCCTTTCAAGATTATCGACAAGATTGGTAACAATGCTTTTCATTTAGAATTGCCTCCTTATATGCAGATGTATGCATTTGTTAATGTTGAGAATTTGAAGTTGTATGAGCCTCCATTGTTTGATGATCAAGGAGAGCATGTTCAGATTCCTTCCATAGATGATTTTTCTCCAGAGTATCTAACAGAACTGCAGGAAGACGCCATCCTTGATAGGAGAATGCGAACTTCAAAACGAGGAAATGTGGAGTATCTTCGAGTTGGTCTTAAAGGGATAAATCCAAGCAAGGCCAAGTGGATTGAGGTTTGAAGGGTGAGGGAACTTTACCCTCATCTTCACATAGACTGAAAATAGTCTTTTGGAGGTCCAAAAGGTTTCCAATGGGGAGGTGTAATCAGGGGATCAAATTTTGCTCAAAAATTCAAAGTGCTCGGAATCACTTCAAACTGGACAAGAGTGTAGGCCTTGTCGTTACGAACCCAACGCAACTTGTTTCGTCGCAAACGGACGTCGGGAGCGAGAGATATTGCAATCTGTTTGTCAAGTCAAACAGGTAAAAAACAATTGATGCTGACTGTACAGTCCGTACAGGCTGACGTGGCAGGGCCGTACAGACCGTACGATGACATGGAATATGATGATGTGGTAGATTCTGGTTGGTTATTGAAGGCGAATGATGTGTCAACACATGGCATTTTTCTGGTCAATGATTGGGTGCCACGTGGCCTAATCGTGGGCTGCCATGTGGCACCCCGGCATTGGTTGATTGGTTGATATGTTAAAATGTATTGGAGTCTGTGGGGTTCGACCCCCGGACCTCCCCATAGGCGTAAAGATCTAACAAATACCGCCGACCAATATGCCCACACTATGTGACTTAACATATAATTGTTTGCATTGTTTTTAAAATCATATGATTGTACATATGGGAGGGGGTCGGTCCGGGGCTTAGCCCCGACCCATGGTCGTATAGTCGTTTCATATGGCCACTGTATATATATGCGCGCGGTTGCTATGCAACACGCGGGTTTTGAAAGTGTTTTGAACGGTTAACACTTTGGCACATGGTTATATGCCGACATTTCATATGACCCTAGTTAAGTGTGAGGGAAGTTAGAACGGTTCAACCGTTTAGCCCTTTTACCAATGCGCGCGGTCACATGATTCTCACACGCCCAGGTGCTAGGCGGTTAGGGGCTGGTGCACCCTTAACCGTCCTACTATTTGCACCATTGGCGTGGTTGCGCCCGGTGCTGGGTTTTCACGCTTTATATTGCATGTGTGCCAGGTTCATTTGAAAAGGGTGCAATTTGTAGATGCAGAGACAACAAGCTTGAAGGGGGAGACTTCTAGGAGGCCTAACTTCTTCGTTTTTCGACCGATTGAGGTGACGAAAGAGCCCAGACAGGGGTTTTTGGATGCTCTGAAGCCATTGGAGCAGTCAATTTGTCATTTTGAGCATTGTAAGACATGTTTTTGAGAAATTTTGAGCAATTAATAATAATGATCCATTGGAAGCTGGACCAAGAGATGTAGCCCAAGAGAGGGGTGAACTCCTTTATCAATTGTCGTGTCTATGTGCTTATGTTCATTAATTATTCTGTTGTCTATGTGTATTTTTCATAAGTAATCCCTTAATCTATGTGTTGCAAACTGATCCTTTTGCTTTAAACACATAACATTTACATTGCAAATAATTTCAAGTATTTCAAGTCTTCTTCAATTTTAGATCAACGGGTTCCAGGGTTGGCGGGGTGACATATCTTCATCTCCATCTATATCCTCACATGATGAATCCGATCGACCGTTGTTCCTTTCCATACTTAGCCAATTTTATGGCTGTGGTTGCCAGGTTGGCGCATACAAACTCGCCTTTTCTTCTTCCCATCCATTATCGCTTTCTGGTTATATACTTAGTCACCTTTCTATGATCTTCGGTTCTAGGGTTGGTGGGTTGACATATCTTCATCTCCATCTATATCCTCACATGACGAATCCGACCAACCGTTGTTCCTTTCCATACTTAGCCAATTTTATGACCGCGGTTTTTGGGTTGGTGCTTACAAACTCGATTGCTTATTGTTCTGTGATATACATATTTCACTCAAAACTTCTGTGATCTACAATTCCATTGCAGACTCCTTGAATACATTAACTTCGTTCAAAGTATATTCCATTGCCTTCCATCCCCACTAACTTCGCGTCCTTCCTAATATACGTTAATTATGCTCTTACTGGTGACAATTGAACACACTGGTATGAAAGAATTGGCACTCGGTCCTTCACCATATACAAATTGACTACCAGACTCCAACATCGTCCCCTCTTCCATGTTACACATTATGCATTCAAATGTTCCAAGCTATAAAATTTGGTCGTCGGGGCCTCATGTCTTTTAGGGAGACCTTGTCACCCTATTTTGGATCCTCACATTGGCGGGTTAATGAAATATCCAACTCCTAGTCATTGTTTCCTGTTCTTCCCATCCTCGTACTTCTTTCCAGATATGGAACACCAAAGGTTTAATACTAAAATTCCATCATGCAACAACCATAAAGATCATCATTAATAAGAAAAAGTCTCGAGAACCAACCATCCCTATAGAACTTGTCCAGAAACATGCAAAGAAGATATTTCCAAGTAATGGCAAAGCTATTACAAATTTCAATATATTAGTGAAAACAAGTCTGGGCTAGCGTTTCCTTGTTCCATACTTGGACACATTTTTGATTATGGGTTCCCAGATTGATGGCCTCAAAATTGCGTTTCGAATCTTCTCTGAGTTGCAAAGAGTGTCTGGAGTTCCGCAATATACAATTTTTTCATTGGAATGCCCTGTCACGAGCCCAACCATCCATTGTTTCTTTCCTTCCTATTGCTTATGGATTTCAATGAAATATGTGAACTGAACAGGATCCTGCAAATTGGGAGATGATCTGCATTTGGACCAGAAATAATCTATTAATATATATTAATATGAATACTATTGGAATAAATATAAACACTTTCTCTTAATTTTTCTTCTATTATCCCTTTGTGTTTCTATATTTAGTCGCATCTATATGATCACGGCCTCCTGAATTCACAAATTGGAAACTCTTTATCTATATCTTCACACCATGAGTCCAACTGACCGTGATCCCTTTCAATACTTATCCAATTATCTGATCACCGAATCCTGGTTTGCGGTATCCAACACTTATGTCCCCTATTCCGTCATATACATATTGCACCCAAAGAACTTCCGTGATATGAAATTTATGCTTTTACTAGTGAGAACTCACTAGGGGTTCGAAAAGATTGGCTTTAATAAACGAATAGTAGATGTTCTTCTATGAGATACTTAGCCCTTTCCCCCTTTTCTTATTCTCGTGTATTATCTCTTTCTTGTTATACACTTAGTCACCTTTCTATGATCGTGGGTTCCAGCGTTGGCGGGTTTACATATATTCATCTCCATCTATATCCTCACATGACGAATCCAATCGATCGATGTACCTTTCCATACTTAGCCAATTTTATGGCCACGGTTGTCAGGTTGGAACTTTCAAAATCTGTTGCTTCTTGTTCCATGATATACATCTTGCACTCAAAACTTCCGTAATATACAATTCCACCACAGACTCCTTATCCCTTTTTCCCTTTTCTTCTTCGCGTGTATTATCACTTTCTAGTTATATACTTAGTCACCTTTCTATGATCATGGGTTCCAGCGTTGGCAGGATGACATATCTTCATCTCCATCTATATCCTCAGATGACGAATCTGATCGACCGATGTTCCTTTCCATACTTATCCAATTTTATGGCTGTGATTAATCGGTTGGCGCTTTCGAACTCTATTGTTTCTTGTTCTGTGATATACATCTTGCACTCAAAAAATTTGTGATCTACAATTCCACCGTGGACTCCTTGAACTCGCAAGCTTCACTCTACCACGGTTCACAAATGTTTCAAAGTATCTGTCGTTGCCTTCCATCCCCACTAACTTCTCGTCCTTCCTAATATACATTAATTATGCTCTTACTAGTGACAACTAAACACACTGGTACGAAACAATTGGCATCCGGTCCTCCGCCATATACAAATTTACTACCGGATTCTGACATCGTCCCCTCTTCTGTGTTACAGATTATGCATTCAAATGTTCTGAGCGATACAATTTGACCGTCGGGGCCTCACGTCTTTTGGGGAGACCTTGTCACCCTATTTTGGATCCTCGTGTTGACAGGTTCACAAAATCTCCAATTCTTAGTCACTGTTCCTGTTCTGGCCATCCTCATACTTCTTTCCAAATATGAAACACCAAAGGTTTAATACTAAAAATCCATCATGAAACAACTGTAAGGATCTTCATTAATAGGACGAAGTCTCGAGGACTAACCATCCCTACATAACTTGTCAAGAAACATGCAAAGAAGATCTTGCCAGGTAATGGCAAAGCTATTACAAATTTCAATATATTAGCGAAAACAATTCCGAGCCAACGTTTCCCTATTCCAAACTTGGACACTTTTTCAATTGCGGGTTCCCGGATTGACAGCCTCAAAATTGTGTTCGGAATCTTCCGCAACTTGCAAACAGTCTCCGGAGTTCCACGATATACAATTTGTCCGCTAGAATGCCCCTTCACAAGCCCAACCATCCATCGTTCCTTTCAATACTTAGCCCTAAGTTGGTTTTATTTCCATGAAATTGTACATTTACTGTGTAGTGAGTCCACCCTTCCATTTCCATGTTTCATACTTAGACATTTTTCGATTGCGGGTTCCCGGACTGGCGGGCTCAGGATTGTGTTTCCAATGTTCCATGACTAGCAAGCAGTACCTGAAGTTCCGCGATATATAGTTTGTCTGCAGGAATGCATCATCATGCCCGAGAGATACAATTTGAACCTCGGGCCCTCACCTCTATTGGATGTATCTTGTAGCCCTATTTCAAAGAATCACCAACCACTTTCGATAATTAGCCATTCCCTACTTGTTGTTCTGTGTCCCCGCCACCTTCCTACTTCTCTTCGGAAATGCAATTGGTAATATTTAATGCTATCACTTAGTTGTGCATGAACCTTAAACATGTCATTAATGACCATCCTCTCTTCCATGGTACACATTTTTCATTCAAGTCCCAAGACATACAATTTGACCTTCAGGAAGTCACGTCTCCCGGGGAACCATTGTCACCCTAATTCTAAAGCCTGTTCGATGGCTTTCCATACTTTCCCATTTCATGGAATCTCTTTCGTGGTTCCTCGGGTTGACGGGTTCACGAAATCTCCAATTCTTAGGCACTGTTTCATATGCCCGACAAAGGTTTGTTTCTAATAGTTCATCATGCAACAACCGTACTAACCGCCATTAAAAAGCAAAAGTGTAGACGAGACAATGAAATTTAATTAAAGCTCGACTTGTTGAATTTAAATTAATTTATCTTCTCTTATTTTCTCTTTTCTGCCCAGAGACATGAAGAAAAGATCTTGCCACGCAATGGGATATATATTACAAGTTTCAATATATCAGCGAAAACAAATCTGCCCATTCGTTTCTCTATTCCATACTTAAGCCACTTTTTCGATTGCGAGTTCCCGGATAGGCGGGCTCGTGTTTGCACCTCCATTGTTCTGTGTCCTGTAAAAATTACCCAGAATTCTGTGATATACAAATTTCCCTTTGGACTGTCCTATCATACCCTCTTCGGTGTTATGCGTATTGCACTCAAACAGTTCTGATTCATACCATTTGACCCTCGTGCCCTGACCTCCAACAATTGTACCTTGTAACCCTATTTTGAAGCCCGACAGACCAATTTTGATAATTAGACACTCCTTAAATGATCTTTCCCATCCCCGCGACCTCCATACTTATTTCTTAATATGCAATTAGAAACCTTTCATGCTAACAACTCACCATGCAGGAACCATCAACATTGACATTAATGAGCAAAACGCTCGAGGAGATATCCCATTAATACACATTAAACCAAGATCTGTGGAGAGTTATATTGTTCCTTCCAATTGTTCATCTCAAACACAGTTTGTCGCGTTGGCCCATTCAAGAAATATCCAATACTTAATCGCTCATTGCCATATCTACCATGTTCGCACTTCTATGTGTACAATTACTAGTCTTTAATGTTAACAATGTCTCATGCAAGAGCTGTCGAAATTGTCATTAATAAGTGAAAGTCTCGAGGAGATCTCCCATTCACACGCATTGGACCAATATTTGCGCAGTGTTATATTATCCCTTCCAACTCTTCATTTCAATCATCGTCTGGAGAAAACAAACGTTCTTGTAAACTTGTGGCAGCAGGTCGACAACTGTTTTGTGGAGATACAGTGAATGTCTTCGGACGTCAGGACCAAAACTTCCAGTGGTCAAGGGCATACTTTTACTATTCATCCCGTTCCACCTAGAATGAATTATTTGGACCTATGGAATCGCTTGTGCAGGATGCAACCCTGAGGTTTTTGACTGTAAAGAGGTGGTCTCTTGGTGCACCGAAAAATATATTTCATGCAAAAGAATTATTCCATTGCGCGACCATTCTCCTGTTTCTTTGTCACCTCAGGTCTTCCGCAAGATGTTAAAATTTCCGAAGCCAACATTGACCTTCAGAGGACAAGACTGCAAGCAATTCCTAGAAAAACATGATAATAGGTTGGACATCTTAGCCGAGTTCCTCGAAGACCTGACAATAGTTTCTGAAGACATCACAAAGTTACAAGTAAGTTCCTTTAGAAATCCACTCCGATAAATTCCAGTCTTGCGTGAACCATATATTCAGGGATTAGTTAAGGAAATCAGTCTTGGTTTTCTTCGACGACATCTTGATCTATAGCCGGTCATGGCAAGAGCATATGAGGCACCTAGATGAGGTATTGAGCATCATGGAGGCACAGTAATTATATGCCAAAGAGTCCAAGTGCGAGTTCGGTATGACAGAGTTGCTTTACTTAGGCCACATCATCAGTGCACAGGGGGTACAGGTGTACCAAGAGAAGATCAGGGCCATTCTGGATTGGCTGACGCCCAAGAACGTGACAGAATTAAGGAGCTTCTTTGGGCTGTGCAACTATTATAGGTGGTTCATTCAGGGTTTTTCTCATCTTGGATCACTGCTGACAGATCTTACCAAGCATGGGGCCTTCATATGGACCGAGAAATCACAGGAAGCCTTTGATCACATGAAGGAAGTCATGGGCACTTGTCCAGTGTTGGCACTACCAGACTTCACCTTGCCATTTTTACTAGAGTGTGACACATTCAGCGAAGGGATCGGTGCAGTTTTGATGCAGGGAGGACACCCCATTGTATTCGAGAGCCGGAAGCTTAGTCAACCTGAGAGGTTGTATTCCATTTATGACAAGGAAATGTTGGAAATCATGCATGCCTTGACCAAGTTCAGACAATATTTGGTGGTCAACAAATTCATGGTCAAGACCGATCACAACAATTTGAAGTATTTCCTTGAGCAGAAGGACCTCAGTGAGTGCCAACAGAAATGGGTGATGAAGATACAAACATTTGACTTTGACATAGAGTATGTCAAGGGGAAGAAGAACATTATGGCCGATGCACTATCGAGGAGACCTGCAACATGATATTTGATGGAGATTTCGGTAGATTGGAAATCCCACTTGTTAGTGGAATATTCCAAGACCAAGTTCTCTTGTGAGGTGATGGATGGGAAGATACAGGATGACTGGTATAGGGTCATTGGCGATGTCATATTTTAGAAGGATAGAGTCTACTTGGTGCCAGATTCAAGGCTTAAGAAGAAGATCCTCACCACAGTTCATGATTCACCTCTAGCAAGCCATCAGGGGTTTTTCAAAACCTACAGACAGATCAGAGAGAGGTTCTCATGGAAGGGCCTCAAACAAGACGTTACGAGACATGTTAGTGAGTGTGTGACTTGCCAGCAGAACAAGTTAGAGCATGTTCTTCCAGTAGGGCTACTTCAGCGACTTCCCATTCCAGAGCATAAATGGGAGAGTATATCTATGGACTTCATCACCGGTCTACCCAAGGTCCAGGGTAAGGACTATATCTATGTAGTGGTCGATAGATTGAACAAGTTTTCTCACTTCTACGCCATACTGACAGAGTACAACGCAATTCAGGTAGCCGAGATTTTCTTCAGGGAGGTCTTCAGACTTCATGGATTGCCGAAGAACATCGTTAGTGACAGGGATAGTCGGTTCATAGGGAAATTTTGGAGAGAGTTGTTTCGGTTGGTGGGGACAGAGTTGACACCTAGCACCAACTATCACCCTCAGACAGATGGGTAGACCGAGATTTTCAACAAGTGGGTTGAAGGGTATTTGAGGAACTATGTAGGAGGACATCAGATAACATGGGTAAAGTGGTTACATTTAGGAGAACATTGCTACAACACCACCTTCCACATGTCCATTAGTATGGCACCCTTCTGAGCATTGTACGGATATGATGCTCCCACTTTGGTAGACTTGGTCTTCGGGGTGAGTAGAGCTCCCAAGGCCAAGGATTGGATCATAGAGAGTCAGGAGATTCTCAAGTTGTTGAAAGAGAACCTGCAGATGGTGCAAAACCGACAGAAGATAAGTGTGTACAGACACAGGATAGAGCGCAGCTTTGAGGTTGGAGATTTGGTTTTCTTGAGACTCCAACCCTGTAGACAATAATCTATGAAGAAGAGTGGGGCCAAGAAGCTGAAGCCCAAATTTTATGGTCCTTACAGGATCATGCGCCGAGTAGGAAAGGTTGCTTACGAGCTAGAGCTTCCACAGGGGAGCAAGATTCATAACGTGTTCCACGTGTCTTGCCTAAAAAATGCAGTGGGACAATTCATTAACACATCAGAGGAGCTTCCCCCATTGGATGAGGAGGGACAGTTGGAGTTAGTTCTGGAAGAGGTTTTGGAGTTTCGAGAGAGGAAACTAAGGAGCAGGGTCATCAGAGAGTGTTTGATCAGATGGAGAGGGCTTCCATTAGAGGAAACTACTTGGGAGAGCGAGAAGGTGTTGCAGCACCCTGGACTGGTATTGCTTGAGGACAAGAAATTTCAGGAAGGGAGGACTATAATGTCCCTTTCCAAATAGGAGCTCCAGAAGAGGAGGCTTAATGGTCTAAACTGCCTCGTTAGACTATAGCTAGGGCCAAAGAGGGGTAAACAGGGTTACTAGAGGTCACTCTAGTCACAGGTGTTATATTCGGAAAGTGACATTGATCTAAAAAGGGTTAAAAGTGCTTTTAAGTCATTATGAGCTAAAAATAGAAGTCAACAGTGAAATAGGGTTTCGACAATGATTTAGGGTTTTGGAAGTCAACAACGAATTAGGGTTTCAGCATGATTTAGGGTTTTGGAAAGCTATAAAAGAAGGGTCAATGAACTAATTCATCATTATGCAGATTGTGACTTGTCATTGAAGAGAAGAGGTGCATCTCAGGAGAGATAGTTCAATGTATTCCAGGAGGAAGACACCAGTTGGCTGATTTCGGTGTTGAAAGACACACCCTATTCACCAGGAAGATCATCCAGGTCTTCCATCATTCTTCATTGATTCCACAGTGCTCCCATATTCCAAGTATTATCTTTTAGTTACTTATTTGTATTCCGACTAAGATCCTTTTGTCTTTTGATCTAGCCGAGTGTTGTTATTTTATTCAGCCGCAATTGCTTATTTGTATTCCGGCTAAGATCCTTTGTTTGTTGATCTAGTCGAGTATTGTCAGTTTATTCAGTCGCATTCGGCCATTTTGTAATCCACAAAGATATCATAATACAAACTTTGCAGTCCTTTGTCGCGTTTATTATTTGTATGATCATTTATATGTTGTAAACCTTTGATCCTACACACACATTAGCATTGTTTTCTAGACTAGCCAAGTTAGGAACATTGCAACTCCATAGTGATTATCTCGCTTGGGACTCCATAGTGATTATATTGGTCCTCTTGAAACCTTGTACACTCTTCTTCATCATTCCCTCACCCTTATCCCCTCTCATGTGTGACGTGAAGCAAACAAGGTAGATGATAAACTAGCTAATGAGGGAGTCTCTTCTCAAGAAGAGGACATCCTGATTGAGGTTCATCATCACCCCGCACCATAATTGTTGCTTCAATGCAGGGATATTACACTTAGAGATGGCCCTCCCTGGATGGGGTGACATATGGCACACATGTGTCGGGAGAAGTTAACACTCCATACTGCCATCTTTCCTCCTCATCATTTTAGTACATGCAACATTTAATTAGGAAGGATGGTAATGTTCCTACATAAGGTGGAATGTTTAATGGATCACTCACAATGAATGTCAAAGTCTCACATAGCAGGTACGCGGAGTCTATGGGCCATCAATTAAGTCTTTATAGAGATTTTTCATGTCATTTTAGCTTCTTTTATGGTAGTAAGGCATGGCTATTTTCATTTCTCTCTAACTAGGTTGCTTGTTTTCCTCTCCCCTCCTGGTTTTTTCCCCTTCTTGCGTTTTCCTCCCCTTCAGGCTATCATTTTCATCCCTGCCTTTCCAATGCCTCATGAAAGAGGAAAACCAAAATGTGGTCCAACCTATTACATTTTTGTGGCTCAACATCACTGACCTGGTCCCTCCTTAGCTCTAATTCTTCCTCCCACCGCCTCCACAAGCCCTATTGGCCCTTCCTTGGAGATTTCCCCCTTGTCTTATCAAAACTGGGTGGACAAGGACAGTCCCATGGATTTTGTTGAGGAAGAGATTCCTCTGGCTCCTCCTCAAGTACCTCCATATTCTCTCTTGTTCTCTGGCTCCAACCTTCAGGATCCCCCTCACAATTCTGGAAAACTACCTACACGAGTTGACCTTGCGTCAGATGTGGTAGGTTGTTCGGTTGAGGAAGAGACCCCTCCAGCTAGACATGAGGAAACAATTATGTAGAAAACACAACTTGTCACTACACCTCATCCTGTTGCATCCTCTGAGCCATAGACACACAACACTTGTAGTGTCTCGAAAGAACATCTGCAACTTATCTTCGACATGAGACAGGATATGTCCGATCAAATTCACCGCCAAGATATCCTCAGTCGTCGCCTTGATGCTCTGTTCAACTCTCTTTCAGGTGAGCCTGTCAAGCAATTCCTGACCTGCTACCAACCTTATAAATTCGCTCCAGCATGGCCACACTCTCCTAGTGATGATGACCACCTGGGTTCACCTACTGTTTATTTTTCTTTTATGTTGCTATGTGTCAATGTTCAAAGTGGCCATAGTTACAGTTCTGTTTAGGACTAATTTTGTTTTCTAGTTTTTCTCAAACGTTAACAAAAACTTGAATTCTTTTTATCGCAAGCCACCAGTTCTGGTTTCCATATGTATGGCAGAAAATGTGGCAAGTTTAGCCATGTGTATTGATATAAAGACTATTTAAGGTAATACAATTTTTATTTACAAAAAAAAATGGTAGACTTTTGGAGGTAATTCTCCATTTAATTCGCATTAATCCTCCCATTGAAAAAAGAGATTTGAGTTATATTATCGAACAATAATTTAATTTGAAGTTAACATCTTAAAGTGATTGTACAAGAGTCTTCCAACTTCATCAAAATGACTATGAGAGGAAGAGAACACTTCTACAGGGATACTCTAAATTTATTTGGATGAGAGGACCATGGGTTCCAGTGGTCGAGATCCAGTTGGTATTATTAATCATTTCCATTGCCAGAAAGAAACGAAAAGAAAGTTTGGACATCAGGCATTGCCTTAGTTGGATGTGTACCTGAGGTCTTTGATTCTAGAGAAATAGTTTCTTGGTGTGTTGACAAATTTGATCAAAATCGAAGGATGATTCAAATTCAAGGTGATTCTCTTGTTTCTATATCACTGTCAGTTTTCAAAAGAATGTTAAAGATTCCAGAGCTAACAATCACATTCAAGGGAGACTAGGACACAAATTTATTGAAGGAGAAAGACAATGGAACATAACTCCTGCAGGAATATATCAAAGATCTTGCAACAATGCCAGAGGACTTATCAAAAATTCAGGTCAATTTACTTTAAAATACTTAATGAGAGATAGCATGACTTTTCTCCAGAGTTACAGGTCAAGAATCCACAATAACCATTCCTTGATTGACTCTTTATATTCTACATTTCACAGTTCATGAACAGGCAATCTTCGACTAGGCCAAAATTATTTCTAGGGAAATCTCTTCACAATTATCAAATTTCAAGAAAAACAAGAGATTTTATATGCCTTCCTATTTGATATTTTCTATCACTTATTGTCATGTCTTTCAGATATTGAGTGTTGGAACACGAGTTGAATGTACAATTGATCTAGTACCAATGTGGTACCAAGCCTTATGGAAACAAAAGGCCATTTATAATTTTTACGAAGTTTACAATGCATGTGATATTTATGTTATGTTATCTGTAATTGTTATTTTTGTATAATATTTCTGCAAATATAATATTTTATGAGTGAAGATTCATGGTCCTTTTCTCAGGAATCCTTTGATGCACATGTATATTATTTTATTTATTTGATTCATAAAGATTTGGAGTTTTCTACTTTGCATTCTCCTATTTTTCATATTATTGTCCCAAGGTATTCAAATAAAAATATTTAAAGAATATACAGAGGAGTACAACCTCTATAAAAACACAAGGGGATTTATATCCTCGTGAGGTTGTTGTTTCGATCTTAACTGATTCAAACACCAACAATACCTAATGTATAAGAACAAGATAAACAACATGGATGACAAGAGGCTCCCCAAAATTGCTTCAAACTCTAGCCAAAACCACTAGTGGATCAAGCGGGGAGGGCATAAAGATTCCAAATCTTGGCTAAATCATTAAGGAATACAAGAAGAATCCATCATGCCAAATATCGATAATATTACAAATATTATCACTACTAAATTTAAGGAGAATATGCGGTGTGATAAAGAATTAGTGAATAAAAGGAAATTAAGATACTACAAGGAGGTGGTCAACCCTAATTTAGAAGATCAAAATTACCTCTCAGTTTTGACAAGTGCAAAGAATAAAATCAACATTGCTAAAATAAGAACAAACTCTCACAAGATACATAGTGAAACTAGGCATTAGACAACTCTCAAAACACCATGGGATAAGAGAATTTGTCACTTTTGTGACACTAAGCAGGTAGAAGATGAAAAACACTTCCTCTTGGATTTCCCTGCCTATACCCATATTAGATCCTAATTTAAAAATATTTGCCACATTATCGACCTTCCTAACCTCCTAAGTCATCAAAACTATGGTGATATTGGAACGCTTCTCTCAATGCTTTGTGAGCATAGAAATACAATTTTAAAGAAATTGAAGTAATCTCTTACCTTTTTAAGGTCCGATAAAAAGGTAAGAGATAATATATTTCCTTTTTAAGGTTGGATAAAAAGGTAAGACATAATCTCTTACCTTTTTAAGTAATCATCATCATCATCATCATCATCATGAAATACAATTTTAAAGAAATTGAAGTAATCTCTTACCTTTTTAAGGTCCGATAAAAAGGTAAGAGATAATCTCTTACCTTTTTAAGTAATCATCATCATCATCGTCGTCGTCGTCATATATTTTTATTTTTTATTTCCAAACATTGATTCATGAAAATAAGCTTATCCCATGCAATCCTTTCATATATGAAAAGAAAAACACTTCAAAAGGAAACATAGCAAGGGAAATTTCCAAACAAATCTATAATACTTATAATATCAAATAATTGAAACTCTCTAACCATTAAACATGGAACTTATTCAAACTACCTGCGCAAATTTTGGAAAACCCGTTTAGTGTGATGATGAATTGCCCTTCTAAAAATACTCCCTAGTGGATATTGAACATAAATAACCAACATGTATTGGGTCTTCATTGTTTGAGGTAAGAATCTTAGACTACATTTTTCTCTCACACCCCAATCAACAAAAACATATAATATCAAAAAACAAAGTTTATAAACATGGGAAAATGGTTACTCTGATGGGATTCATGATCTTATACTTAGTTATTATTTGGGTATCATTGACATGGATCTCAATGTATTTGGGTGTCTTGCCACCACTCCTTGAGAGTATAAGTTTTGTTGTTCTATTGTTTCTTCCATGTTGTTACCATTTTTCTTAATCATTTTTACAATAATGTCCTTCATTTCTTATTCATTACAAGGAAAAGTATTTTATGGAGGTTGTTTTCAAATATATTCTTTTGTGAAGGTTTTTAGTAAAGGTTGTGGAAAAGGGTTTTGTAGAAGATGGATTGTGGTACTCCTTAATCTCAAAGGTTCCCTAGTGCATTTATTGTAACGAAGCATTAACATAGGAGAGCCATAAGGCACCGATCAATGGTGTAACACATCCACTACTAACCCAACAAATTTTTTTATGATACCCATTAAACTAAATGTGTGCAACATGATAAAAACATATACAACTAGAGATACATGCTTGAATTACTATGTTTTCTTTCTCTTAAGATTTGTCACCAAATTCCCTGGATGGGGTGACAACTGGACAGATCCAAAGGACAGATGGCATGGGGCAGCAACAAGAGTTAATAACCCCTACCACTAGCCCTCCATCTGTTATTGCAGAATGACCCACACAAAACGAAGAGTAAAGGAAGTGTGCATGGACAATCTTGTAGGTTAAATGGCCCCCGCGTAAGCCAGATCGGGTGTACTGTGCTAGGCACCAGGCCTAGGGAAGTTGTCACCTCAACTTTCATGGCTAGCCTACCTGTCAATTTGAGTTGCACTAAGAAGGAAAACGCCTTGGCGAATTCTTTCATTTTCCCTCTGCAATTTCTCTTGTTCATTGGCTCTTTTCGGTGAATTATCTTATTTTCCCTCTGCAATTTCTCTTGCTCCTTGGCTCTCTTGAAATCTCTCGGGCTTTCCCCACCAGTCCCTCTGCTCTTTCCCCTCGGATCTTTCAAGAAAATTCTGTCATTTCCCCTTTGCAATTTCTCTTTCTCCTCGGCTTTAGCAGGCTCCCTCGGACTCTCCCCACCAATCCCTCAGCCCTTCGCCTTCACTAAAACATAGGCCAACCTCTGCAATCTCTCCACCATGCCAAGAGAAAGGGGGGAGTCCAGGAGAGGATCATTGTATTACAACACCCTCTCCAGACACAACAGGCTCACCCCCTCTCAGTTATCTCTCATCATAATTCACACCTCTGGCCCCAAGAATAATAGTCTTGGGTCGCCTGATCTTCCCTCGTCTCCCCCTCGAATTCCTCCTTTGATCCATGGAAACTTCCCGGTCGGAGAGGAGAATCCACCTCCGAAAGAGAGCAATCCTTTGCTCAATTATCCTCTTCCCCCTAAAAAAAATCCACCCACAGGATCAGGTGTTTGGCACATGCAGTTGCATGGTGGAGGAAGAAATTCCCCCAAGCTGGCAGGCGGAGGAGGATACGACGAGCGTTGGTGAGGAAAAGGAGGCAGAGACACCTCTTCTCTCCCCAAATCGAATCTCATACGAGCACCTCCAAATCATTTTCAAAATCCGGAAAAATCAAGACGAACAACTTCACATTCAGTGCATCCTCGGCTAGAGAATGGATATTTTTTTGATGCATTGGCGGATGCTCTAGTGCGGAATCATTGCCCAACATGCGGCCAAAAGTTTGTCTTGGCCTACAACATCCATGGAAGCCCGAGCTCGCTTAGGGAATACCACCTCTAGGTTTTTTGTTTGCTCTCCTTATGGTTTTTTCACCTCGCCAAAGATGGGTAGAATCTATGCCTCTCGTCGCAAGGTAGATGGTCATGGCGACCAGTTTATGATCATTTTGTTCATACTGTTGTGTTTACGTGGTGACGTGTCAAACTCTAAGTTTTTAATGGAAGCCACCTGTTCTGGTTTCCCTTTTGTGGCAGAATAGGTGGCTAACAGATGGCATTGTACAGACAATAGCAGAAATTAATATAAGGATCTTACTTTATTTACAAAAAAAAAAAGATTTGTCACCAAATTTTGCCATTGATTAGGATTGTTATTTTTTTTTCTTTTTTGTTGAAGAAACCTTTGTCATTCAACATGCTTCCATTAAATGACTTATCTCTAAACAAAGTGTACTCTTGAAAGTTCTATTCTCATAATTTAATTATTAAATCCATAAAAAAATAGTATATTCTAAAATGGCTTTATCAAATAAATCTATATTCAAGTTAAGAATACACAATTTTAACATAGGTGAAAATCCTCTTACCCATTTAA
>JZKD02S2205938.1:415347-426230 GCA_000966675.3 Picea glauca | reverse complement strand
TCCTATCATCCTCAATCTGATGGACAAACTGAGATAGTGAACAAATGTTTGGAAGTCTACCTTTGTTGCTTTGTCTCTGATAAACAAACACAATGGTTCAAATGGTTACCCTTGGCAGAATGGTGGTATAACACTTCGTTTCATACTGCAACAAAAATGACACCATTAATGGCACTCTATGGATACCACCCTCCTTCCATCACTTCTTTTATAAAAGAAAAATCTAAGGTTCAAGTAGTGGAAGATCACACCGAGCATCAACAACAAGTTCTCCAAATATTAAAGGACAACCTGACCATGGCACAAAATCGCATGAAACAACAAGCAAATCAACATCGTAGTGAAAGAAGTTTTGAAGTAAGGGATTGGGTGTTTTTAAGATTACAACCATACAAAAAGATGCACCTCAAGCAAGCCAAGAAGGATAATAAATTATCACCAAAGTACTATGGCCCTTATAAGGTGTTGCAAAATATTGGTACTATGGCATACAAATTAGAGTTTCCTGCATCTTCACGAGTACACCCAGTTTTCCATGTTTCATGCTTAACGAAGGTTATAGGTGACAAGATCCTAGTTCAAACTATATTGCCAGAACTTGACGAGGAAGGAGAAATCATATTGAAGCCTGAAGCCATCACTGACACAAGAATTCGCCAGCTGAGGAATAGATCCATTTCAGAGTATCTCATTAAATGGAGGAAACTACTGGCTGAAGATTCTACTTGGGAAGATGAGTCTTTTATACAAAAGCATCCAGAGTTACTCAAGCATTGCGGACAACAGTTGTCTCAAGGGGAGTGGCATGTTAAGCCCTAATATTGGTTCATTACCCCTTAACTGGGGCATATTACATTAGTAATGTTATTTTATTTATGTTGGTTTTATTCCATTAGTTGTAATTATACCTCCTAGTCTCCTATATATACCAAGGAGACATTTTAATTTTGAATCATCTTGTACTTGAACATTTATGTGGGGTAAAAGGAGGTTACCCCCTCGAAGAGGCTTATTATTTGAAATTATCTCTTTTTCAAGGCGTTGAGTACTTATTATGAGGTTTTTCTATGCTATATTGATATTTGGTTCTTAACATTTTTGGTTTAATGTTTTAGTACCAGGGCCTGCATTTGCACCTAACTTCTTCCACGTTTCTATTCTTGGTAACTGGTCGGAATGTCTATCTGCTTAGTGGAGCCTAGGTGTCTTATTTTCTGACGAGGGCACATCTTTTGCCTCTTGAATAGATTGTTAGTGAACTTATGGGCTCTTTAGATGAGGAATGTTGGCAGGCGGCTGGTCTTAATTCCTCTAAGCTATCCAAAGGAAGGTTTAATGTTTCACCTTCACCACCTTTTCTCGCTGTTTCGCCTTCTTCTTCTCCTATTAGCATAACCTGTGACTCTCAGACTTTACCCATATTTCCTTATCCTTCTCCTACCGGCCCCGACTATACTGTGGAGACTGCCACCTTTGTTGGAATTGGCTTTACTCCAAAGTGTGGTGATATTCCACCGAGAGATCAGCGTAAGGTATGAATTTAGTCTCCCCCTTCTGTCTTTAAGCGTAAACTATGGAAGGCTAACAAATATGTGAAGAAGTTACTACTGGGTTCAAACATGGGGTTAGAAGAAACTTGTCGGATGGCACTTTGCGGTTTAGTCAGCCGAGTTTCATACCATTACTTAGCACAGGAACCTATACAAGCTTGGATGGAGAAATATTGGGCTCCTACCTTAGGTTACTCACTGGAGGTTATGTATCTTGTGAAGGGTTGGTTAGGTTTTATTTTTGAACTCCCGAGGACACTACCCTTTTAATAGCTTCCCATTGGGTTTTTGGAGGCAGTAAAATTATGCTTAAGAGGTGGCGGGTTGTTTTTTATCCTGCTATCGATTATTTCCCACAGAGGCACCTCTGGGTTCTCTTGCCTGGTTTATCTATTCACCCGTGGAATGAAGGAGCTCTCAAAGCCATCGACGATTCTTTGGGTACTTACATTACAGTTGATCACCAGTCGCTAAGATATCCGACAAGGAAGGTTGGTAAAATTCTAGTGGAGATGGACATTCATGGAGGTTTACCAGAGGTTCTTGAGGTTGAATGGTGTGGCCGTAGGTTACTTCAACAACTAGACTATATGGGAATTCCTTTCTGCTGTAGTCTATGTCATTGTATGGGAAACCTACGATGGGACTGTAAGGGGCCGGTGATTGCTGAGGCTATGGATGATTTTCAAAGTATTTGGAATGTGCCAGACTATTCCCCTGCTGTGGATATTTTTGGTTCTGGTGATTTTCATTACCCATCAGGAATGGACAACCAGCCTGAGCCATTGGATACACTTTCAAGTAAGATTAAAGCATTCTGCCCCACTCTTTATGATTCTTTAACTTCTTGGCAGTGAGAGGCTTTGGATTCTTCGGGTTGGATTAAGTGTACGACTACCAGGGAACCTTCACCTAGTGTGGTTGATAAGTCCTTTTCGGCTTCATTGTCAAAAGTGTGTGATAGCCATGAGCCGAGCATCTTGACACAGTCAAAGACTGTTTTAACTAATACCTCCTCTATAGATTTTCCTTTTACCCATTTCCCTGTTTTGGTTCCTCGTCAAGTTTCTTCTCCAAATGTTTTAGAGTAGAGTCAGGTGAACGCTACCTCCTCCCAGCCTTTTTCCTTGTCGGAAGCGAATGTTTTGATTCCTGGTTGTAGGGAATCAGAGGAAACTGATTTCTCTTTGTTTGTTGTACTTGATTCTCTTCTTCCTTTCATTCGTGATCAAAAGTCAATTGTTCCTTTACCAGTCTACTTGGGTAATTCTATCTTTGATGATTCCATTGGTGGGGGTAAGCCTAGTACAATTTTTTCTTGAGTGGAAGGGACAGGGAAGGATTTTTCTTGTTCAATAGATTTAGGAATCGAACACTCTCCTATCAATACTCGTATCTCTCGGAAAAAACTGGCAGGGTGACCAATCATACCTGCAATATTGATTCCTCTGCCACAGATTGTGGGGAACTTAGAAAAATGAAGGCCCTAGCAAGGGATAAATAATGATCCTTCTTTCTTTGAATATCATAGGGGTAGGGGGCACCCTTAAATCCGCCTCATTTCATCATCTTTTGGATCGAGTCCGTCCAGAGATTATTTTTTTACAAGAGACTTTAGTTCATGAACATAAAGCTATAGAATTTATGAATACGTTCTGTCTTTCTTGGGTATCTTGTGCTGTTAATTCTCTTGGTACCTCTGGTGTTTTATTAGTCACTTGGGATCCTAATATTTTTTATTTAAAACCACATCTCACCTGCGGTGGTATTCTGATGACAGGCAAAGTCATTGCTAGCCAGAAGTAGCTTTCACTTCTTAATGTTTATGGTCTGTGCTCGGATAGGTGAGCCTTTTGGGACCTAGTGGTTGATAGTGGTATATTATCTCTTGATAATTTGATCCTAGCATGATATCTTGATATTACTCTATAGTCAGATGACGTTTGGGGAGGATGTAATTCGTTTGGTTCATTGGCAGATTATTACAAGTTATTGTTGCAATCAAAATATTTAGTGGATTTACGACCAGACAAGGTGGTTCCTACCTAAAAAAATAGATGTCTCGGAGCACATCCTATTGCTAAGAGATTGGACAGATGCATAATCTTTGAAGTTTTATTATCTTTGAGTGGCCTTTATCGCTCCTGGGTGGAGTATCCATTCATTTCTGATCATGCCCCTATAATTTTACAGCTGGAAATTTCTCTGAAATATAGAGCGTATCCTTTTAAACTCAATCCCCCTTGGTTGCTTGAAGAGGATTATAAAAATCTAGTTTTTCAGTTCTGGAAGGACCTTAAATTCAATACAGAATTGGGCAGCCAACTTAGACAGGTTTGGAAGCTAAAGGAACTAAAAAGGAAGACTAAAGAGTGGGAAAAACAGAGAGACAAAATATTACAATAGCGCATGGAATTTTTACAGTGACAGATAAGATAAAATTTTCTGAGTTTTGTGGGCGATTACCCTCAATCAGATAAAGAGTTTCTTCTTCACAATTTATAGATGGAAAGGAACAAGATACTTCGATATAAAAAAGAAAAATGGCGCCAGCGAAGCATGGCGATCTGGGTTAAAAGTGGTGATCGAAACACAATTTTTTTTCACCACTTTGAAAACCATAGACGCATTCACAAGCATATCTGGGAGATCACTGATGAAAATGGACAAGGGCACTCAGGATAGACAACAATTAAGGATGCGGTTGTTCATTACTTCAAAAAAAAATTCAAATCCCGGTCTACTTCCTTCACTAATGAACAGGTACAAGTAACTAATCTTTTCTCCAGGATGGTATTTGATGAAGAGGCAAGTACTCTATATGAACCAATTACTTTAGAAGAATTAAAATATGTCTTAACCCTATTCAAAAGAGACAAGAGTCCAGGCCCTGATGGATGGAACGTGGAATTATTTACAACTTTTTTTTATTTGGTTGGCGGAGACCTGGTTCATATGATTGAGGAATCTAGGAAAAATGGGTCTATAACATGAATCTTAAACTCTACCTTCCTCGCCCTAATTCCAAAAGAAATCAAACCTACAATTTTCGAGGATTTTAGGCCAATTTCTTTATGCAATATGTGCTACAAAATGATTTCCAAAATCATCGCCAATCGGATCAAGCCTATTATGTCTAGCACTCTCTCAGAGGAACAATTTGGATTCTTTAAAGGAAGGAGGTTACATGATGCTATTGGTACAACTCACGAATGCCTCCATAGTATAACAAAAAAGAAAACAAAATCTCTGGTACTCAAGCTGGATTTGTGTAAAGCTTATGACTGTATAGATTGGGATCTTCTCAAGATGATTTTAATTCAAGTGGGTTTTGGCATTCAAATGACAAAGTGGATTATGAGTTGCGTTACTTCTCCTTCTTATGTTGTTTTAATCAATGGTGAGACTACAAAATTCTTCCGGAGTAGACGTGGTTTGCGTCAAGGTTGTCCACTCTCTTTGTTATTATTCATCATGGTAATGGAAGGACTCGGTCTCTTATTAAAAAAGATCAAAGAGGAGAATAATATATTTGGTATTAAAGTTTCCAGATTGATTAACATACTCCATTTATTCTTCATGGATGATGTTTTAATCTTGACTAAGGTTGATTTACAAGATTGGTTGGAAATTGATAAACTTATAGTTTTATTCTGTAAAGCCACAAGACTTCAAGTTAATGTTCCCAAAACAACAATGCATTTTGAAGGTTTATCAGATTCAGATCTTACTCCTTACAGATCCTTCCTACCTTACACCTTTTCGGCAATGGACACATGTTTCAAATACTTGGGATATCATTTAAAGATTGGTGCGCAGTGGGCGTCGGATTGGAATTGGTTACTAATAAAAATGGAAAAAGTTATTGTCCTCTGGTGAAATAAGTGGTTATCATTAGGTGATCGCTATATTCTACTCAAATCAGTCCTAGAGAGTCAACCTATATATTGGATGTCTTTGGAGCTTATTCTGCGCACAGTTCTTAAACAGATCTGTAAATTAATGTTCAATTTCTCATGGAAGAGAAACACTGAAACCAGTCACTACCACCTTTGCAGATGGGATGTTTTATCTTGTCCTAAATCCTATGGTGGCTGGGGATTTTGTAACTTAATTCATTTCAATACAACATTGAATGCCAACACTCTCTAGCATGTTCTTAATCGAGATGGCATTTGGCATAATATTATTAAGGATAAATATCTTCAAAATTCAACCATTATCAATTGGTTCAGATCTGCCTCCTTCGAGCAAAACTCTGCCTCTAGGATTTGGAATAGCCTCTTAAAGTTTGTGCATCTAATTACTCACTGGCTTAGTTGGTTGTCGGGTTCTGGCCACCTTATCTCTTTAGGTAAAGATCATATTTTGGGATCGGGAGTCAGATCCCTACTATCCCTGGATATTATTGAACATCTACATAAGAAAAAGATTATAGTACTAGCTCAAGCAAAGGATCAACACACTTCTCTCAATTTTATTGGGAACTAGATTAGGAGCGCAGACCTAGAATTGAATGGTATCCCAGTAGAAGAATGGGACCTATATCGTAAAGCACTTATAGGAGCTGGAGAAACTATCAGGGAGACTCTAGATTAACTATTGTGGACATGAGGTAACTCATCCGACATTCTATCTGTTAAAAATGCTTATTTGGATATTTTTTCTACTTTTAATCTTTCGTTTCTGGATAGTTGGAGACATAAAATTTGGAAGTGGGATCTTCAACTTAAGATCAAACTTTTCATCTGGTTGGCGATGGAACAATTTTTTTTAACTTGGGACGTATTACAGAAAAAAGGTTGGGAAGGCCCAAGCCTCTGTATCTTGTGTAAAAGCAACTCAAAGGATATCAATTATCTTTTTATTGATTGTATGTTTACAAAGAAGGTTTGGGATAGAATCAAATCTACACAAAAAATAAAAAGGAATTGGGAAGGTAAGTCTCTTTCTTACTGTTTTAATATTTGGATCAAAGAGAAATCTGTCTCTCCAACTCTTGCAGCTACTATCTGCTGGTTTATTTGGAACGAAAGGAACAAAGCTATTTTTGAAAATGGTGTCCCTTCCTTTCATTCTATGATTATTAAGATCTTGGGACTCTACAAGCATCAACTATCGACACAAAGTTTCGTCCCTATAAGAGAATGCCTGGTCACTCAATCAGATGGATTTTCTATCGCTTTTTTTGATGGGGCAACTTAGAGTGATAAAAAAGTCTGTGGAGCATGGGGGGGTTATTAAAACCTCTGACTCCTTAGTTTATAGATGGCATCTAAATAGTGGTGAAGGCACAAATACAAACACTGAGCTCTTGGGTATTTGGGCCACTCTTACTTTAGCTAGTCATCTTTCCCTCCCAAAACTCCAAACTATGGGTGATTCCAGGGTGATTATAGACTAGCTCAATGATAGAGGACAACTCCAGGCATGTGCTATTGAAGGATGGAAGATTAGAACTAAAGATCTTATAAAAAAAAATCAGGCTATTAGCTTCCACCACATCTACAGAGAATTCAACAAAGAGGCAGACCAACTTTCAAAACAAGCTCTTCTTGAGCATGAAGGTAAAAATTTGTATTATCAATGGGAACCTGGAGGAGCAGGACCCATGAATTATCTGGCTATGTTCTGATATATATTTTCCAATTTTTCAAGACAATTTTTGTTCTATTTTCTAGTTGGGTTATGATCATACCCATCTCGAGTATGTGCACCTTTGATGGTTATTATTTTTTGAGTATTATGCCTACTTGAGTGACTGTATGAAATCAAATATGATACTTTCCTTTTTACCTAAACTTATTATCAGTCATGTTAAGACTGAACTTGGCCATGAATGATATTATGTTAAAAAAATATATATCTTAATATAATTTTGAGCTAATTTTCTATTGGAAAAACAAACTTACACTCAAAACTATACTTTTCTATGATTTTCTAACACCAAACTATCATTAAACCAATCATAATAACATAAAAATTAAAATAAACAAACACTTAAAAAATATAATAAAAAATAATTAAACTAAAATTAACCATAACCTAACTATTATTTCCAAGCTATGTAATCTAATCTTCTCCATGGAGCGCTTCTCTTTAATCAAATTACTATGGATAGTCATTCTTTTTCTCTTATATTATTATAAGATATTTTATAAATAAAAATTTACTCTTATATTATTATAAGATATTTTATAAATAAAAATTTAAAATAAATAATTTCCAATTATATATTGATCATTGAATTTCAATAACATGTCATGCACCTAACCTTACTAGTACTAAGCCATTTGTATATTCAAGTGGTACCAAAGAGAGGAGAAGCACGTGTGTACTCATTGTACACCCCCAAAAAGGAAAATCTCTCGTGTATATGCACTCGATTATATATTTCTCTCTCTATATATATACATATAATTTAAGTTAGTTTGATATGAAGTTAACTTGTAAGTGGAAATAGTATGTGTTTTTTTTTTAATGGGATTAAGGGTATTTGTTATTGAAAAATACATTATTTTATTGAAGATAATTTTAATAATGAGTTAATGTATTTTTAAGTATGAGATAATTTTAAGTAATATGTTTTTTCTAAATAAAATGATGAATTAATTCAAATTCACAAATAATAATTAATGATGATTGTTTTCATTATCAATTAATTACTGAATTATAATAAATTTTACTATAATTAAAAAAATATTTTCTTTTTAATTTTAAAAGTTTTATATATAATATTTTAAATATATATGGAGTAAAATTGCAATTGTCTTGAAAGTACATCACAATAACTTACAATGACAAGCCAATGAGATTTCAAATTTGGTTTTAGAATCCAATGCCTCTCTACCAAAAAAAAAATGAAATCAATGCAAATCTTTAATATGTTAAAAAAATATAGTTAACAAGTTTTCAAACAAGCAAATATATAATATTAAGTAATTAAATCTCTTAAAACTTAGTAAAACCATAACTAATATACATTGAGCTAAGATTCGAAGTGTTATTAACTTATTAAAACCATAACTAATATACATTGAGCTAAGATTATAAGTGTAACATAAAAAACAAAGTTCATAGATATGGGAAAGCGTTACTGAGACAAAATTCATAATTATTTTTCATTGGCCATTTCAATAGGTTCCACAACCTAGAATCCCTACCTTGGAAAACATTAACACCAATTTTGGTGAGAATATATTCAATTATTATTTGGTATTCTCAATGAGGAGCTCAATATATTTGGGTGTGTCTTGACACCCTTTTTAAGTTTTTTTTTTTTTTTTAAGAAGGTTCCTTTCTTTAGAGTATTGGTTTTCTTTTTTTCCAAACAATAAAATCTCTTTATATTAGTTAATATAAAATTTTATATTATTGATCAATTTTTCTTAAAAAAAATTGTTCATAAGATATAAACTGAGATAATCATTAAAGGATAAAGTTAATATAAAATTTTATATTATTGATCAATTTTTCTTAAAAAAAATTGTTCATAAGATATAAACTGAGATAATCATTAAAGGATAAACTTTCTTTTAGAGTATTAAACAGTATTTTATGTCGAGGAAACATTTGTCCAAGGTGTAATACCCTTTCATACAAGATACAAGATAGATTACCCTGATGCTTAAAAACCAATCCAACAAAACACAAAGAATATATATATATATATATATATATATATATATATATATATATATATATATATATATATATATATGATCCAATAGCATTGATAAGGAAATCAAAAAACTTTAATGTATCTGGTGAGGCTTGGCTCATTGTCTACCCACGGGGTGTAGACGATCTTCCCACAATGGTCTAGGTCTTTGAGCACTCTTTTAGAAAGAGCATCTGCTTCCTTGTTAAAATCACGGTAGGTGTGAAGAAAAGTTAACTTTATGAATTAGAAACTGAGCCTCTTGATTTGATCCTTCCACCCTTCCAGCGCCAAGCTTTGTAGACTCTCACTCCCTTTGCACCAATCAATAACAAGCTTCGAGTCCCCAATGATTTGAATATTATGAAGATTGAAAATTTTTGATAAAAAGAGAGTGGTCCAAATTCCCATCAGCTCAACCCTGTTGTTGGTACATGTTCCAGTATTGAAAGTCTATTTAATATGATAATTTGTATTTACGCGTATGACTCCACCAACACCGCTGTTAATACCATCTGCAACGGCAACACCATCAAATCATCCCACTATTTGTTGAAGTCGAGGCAGTACCTTAATCTTGTGTTAATGTTTTCTCCATGTTTTCATTATTTTTCTTAACTAGGTTTGCAAAAATGTCTTTCACTTACTTTCTATCTATTATTAAGAAATAGGTTATTTATAAAAGTTTTTTAACATTTTTATAAAAAGTAATTTTCAAATATCTTCTTTTATAAAAAATTAAAAATGAATAACTATATACATCACATCAATGTGGCATAACCATTAAGCATTGACTAATGGTATATTGAAAGGTTTTGTACATTATGTTTAATAACTACTAAACATGATATTTTCTCACTACAAAACTACTTATCCATTTAACATTGCACCTATTGCCACCTAAAATGCATAGTTTGTTATGTGCAAGTATATGTCAAGCACATCATCCACATTGAGCTTGTATATAGAGCTTGCACACTTTTTTGAATGAAAAAAAGGAAAATATCCTTAATATTGGCATGACAAAAGTTATTGGCACACTAGTAGATGGTGTATATAAAGTTTAATAAAGAACTACAAATAAGAATTTCTCACCAAAACATTCATTTTCTATATAACACTACACATAATACCACATAGAATACCTTTTTTGTGGTGTGCAAGTATATATTGTGTATATCATTCAAGATGTGTTATATATATCATGTACGATTTGATTGGGTTTAATGATTTTTTTTTTAACACAAACGAGTATGGATCTTTATTTATGATAAGGCATAAAGGGCTGCCGAACCCGTACATATTCGTGCAGAGCTACCGCTCTGTAATACATTTTCCAGCCAGATAACTTGGCCATCTACATACATTTTAATTCTAGAGGTGGCAAACATCAAAACTGCAACAAGTTAACCAAAATTCTGGCCTTGGATCTTAACTAGCTTAACCTGTTGCCGCTCCATTAGCGTTTTCCTTTGTTTCCAGTGCTCGTGGCTGCTTCAGCAGAGGCTTCTGTGATTTTACTGAGTGTTGTGGTTAAAGCCTCCACTTTCTGCTCCAAATTGCATATACGTTGCCCTAGGTTGCCCATGAGGTTAGCGGTATCTTTCAGTCCAGCCTGGAGTTCATCAGAGAGCTCATCTTTAATGTCTTCCATCTCCGTCTTTAGAATATCC
>JZKD02S2205938.1:378069-411269 GCA_000966675.3 Picea glauca | reverse complement strand
TGTGCTCTGCGAGTTTTTCCCTCTCCTTACTTTTTGCCATCCTTCTGCATCCTCGGTCCTGCTGGTTTGGAGCTTGGGGCAGTTCCTTTGGAAATGGCCATGTTCCTGGCAGTTCTTGCATTTAAACGGCAGGTGCTCATAGTCTAACTTTTGGTAATGGGTCCAAGAACCTACGGTTAGCTTGACAGCTTCCGGGAGTTCGGCCTCCAGGTTGACCTCCACATAGATTCGAGCACATGTATATTGTCCCTTGTTATCAGCTTTGTTAATAAACCTTCCTATGCCGTTTCCGATTCGAAGCAGAGATTCATTGTCCCAGCAGTGAATAGGGAGATTCGGAAATCTAACCCAGACTGGCACTTCTTTAGGCATGTCCAGCAGTGGATTAAAATCAGGGGACCATTTGTTTAAATAGAGCCCCTGTGTCCCCATGAAATAGGGGCCGTTCCTGAATACCAGATCTCGGTCTTCTTCAGTGATGAATTCGAAAACGAAATAGCCTCGTCCTACAGGGTAGCAGGTTACCCCATTCGCTAGATTCGGCCGYCAGTTTCGCTGTATCCARTCATCYGTGGTTTTGGTGGACGGCCACAGGCCCATAAACTGTCCAACTAACCCTCGATTGGCTAGGGCTACTGCTATCTTCATTGGATTCTCTTCAGGTAAGGCTATTTCAGGAATTTCGTCCAGTTTTTTTATGAATTTCGGAATTTCAGGGGGAGAAGTCTGCTTCCCACGGCTATGAATAAGCCTGCGAAAAGCATCTGTGATCGAAGGAGGGGGGGTGGGGATCCGGCCCCCTGGCGCCGCCATGAGCCTCACGAACCCTAACGCTCGCTCCAGTCGAACCCTAACGCTCGCTCCAGTCGAACCCTAACGCTCGCTCTGCCTCAGCTCCCAGCAATCGACCAATCAACTCACCACGGGTTTAATGATTAAGAACATATGTTTACTCCTTAAAGATCATACGTTCAAATCGTAGGGGGTAGAGTATGTACACCTCCATAGATTAAGCAATGAAATTATTGCACGGAGGGATTTCCTTGTCCAAGAAACACAGGGTTTCATACATCAATTTGATGTATAGTTAGGCCATGACCTTAAAATTAGATTATTATTAAAACCCTAATGCTAATGCTAAATATATATATAGAGAGAGAGAGATGCACCAATACATAGTGTGCATAAAGTTGAATAAATCATCACATATGAGATTTTTCAACCTAAACAATGCTTGACATTCGACAATGTACCTAATGCCAATTATAATGCACTATTTACAATCTGCCTATATCTATTGTTAAGATATTATAAATTAGGAGATTATTATAAGATCAACTTTGTCTAATGTGATATAGTTATGTGTGTTGCATGTTTGCTTGCTGGTATAGGTCATTATTATTTGGATGACATATGCACTTCGGTTGTTAAGATAAGATTAGTTCTTTTATTTTCTTATCTTGACTCATCGTGATCCTAAGTTCTTAATTTAGTTTAGATTGGTGATTCTCTTAGTGATCATGATTGCATGAGTCATTCTATCCTTGAGATTTATGATCTTATCTATATTTTATTGGTCCATTTTCCATATTTAAAGAGATGAAAATGATTAGTTGAGTGATGGTCATTAGACAATATTGTGAGGATGTACTGGATGTAAGTCCCTTTTGAGTACTAATATAACTTTAATAAGTTATTCCATGGATGTTTCTCTCTTTTAAGGGTTTTACCATGCAAACTTTAGTGTCTTGATCTTTGATCTTTGTGAATTATTTATCTTTGGTTTTCATCCCTATGAGTTATCTACCCATGATCTCTTCATGGTATCACAACACTCTTAAATTTAACTCGTTTTTTGTTTTAATATTGAAGCAACTTGCGACAAGTACAAAGTGCTCCGTTCTTGTTAAGAAGTATGTTCATTATTTTCAAGAGTGGAATTGGCAGTTGTATTGAACATTTGAAGAGATTGAAATAATTCCCTCTTTTGAATTTGAAATGAGAACTAGATGGAGCTCATTTTATCATCTCTTGGCCATCTAAACTTACTATTCTTTTTTGCAAGATGGTGCACCCTAGAAGAAAAATGAGCATTCCATCATGTTATGGACGTTCACAGTCAAATCAACCATTTGTTTCATAAAAAAGAAAGACCTTTGTTTGCCTTAAATAAAAAAATTTATTCAATAGTTCAAGACCATCCATTTGAAAGGGATAAAACTACTTTAGTTCATTTCCCCAACCTTGGGGTTTCTTGCCTTAGACTTGACCTTCTACCTCTTTTTGGGTGGTTTCCCCTTGTTTTTTCAATGATACTCTTCAATTTTTGAATATTTCATTTTTATGCTTGAGCCACTGTCCCTTGGTTCTCATTATTGTCATTGTTTTTCAATGATACTCTTCAATTTCTAAATATTTCATTTTTATGCTTGAGCCACTGTCCCTTGGTTCTCATTATTGTCATTCAATGCCTCTCCTTGGAATCAATACCTTCTTTAAGGCCAACGAGCTCCCTCTAGAGGGTCAATGTGCTTTCCTTGGGCACTTTGTCACCCTCTTGTATTTGTGGCGCCCTCTTCATGGGTCTCTCCCATGTTTTTTTTTTCTCTTGGAGTGTCACCCTCACACTTTATGTTGGTTGTCTAAGCAACGTAAGTCACTCACTTTGGAGACTATGCCACACATGGGACCTTTGACACACACCACCAACCACAAACTAGCATGCAGTGCCACGCAAATTGAGAACCTTTGATCATAGACATGTTGCCCTTAACCTTGCCATGTAGATTGGGATGTCATCCTTCCACGTGGAACCTATCACAATGTCATATCATATTTTACTATGTCAATACCTACCATGTCCTCAATATTCACAATCATCAACTCCACATTAGTGGCCTTGTCAACAATTCACCACATCATATTCTGCATCAACACTCAAGGAAACCTCTCTTTGTTGTGATTCGAATTTCAAAGCTAGTTTCAAACGGATAAAATTTTCTCATTATGGTCTATTTTAAGTGTAATTTTTTTAAAATTTAATTTTCAAAGAAACAAAACTTTCTCATTATGGGTTTATTTCAATGTAATTTTGTCATGCTCTACACATTTGCATTCATAGTTTATGAAAATTTCACTATCAAGTATTTGTGTCTAATTTAAAAAAAAAAATCTTATAATTTTCATTTTTTGATTTTATGAGGCACACATTTTGGTCATCTAAGTATTCTTTTTAGTATCATTTTTTTTTGGTGTCATCAATTTCTATAGTTATAATGATTTTATTTTATTTTTCAATATTGCTAGTTCTAATGAAATTCACTTAATTAGTACTTATTATTTTTTATGAACATCACATGTGGAAGATTTGTTGAGAAGTAGGACACTATGAAGGATTACATTAAGAACACAAGTTGCACCTTTAGATGTCTTCAAAAAATTAAGTGGGAAAACAAATACAATGAATCCCATAGGGTCATTGGATTGTCTATCTCTAAAAATATGAAGTTTCACTTTCAAGGATTGACAAACTAGATGAAGCTTGGACCAAACTCAAGTAATTTTTTGGTAAACAAAATGAAATATGAGCTCATCAACTTCATAATCAACTAGTTGGTTTGGATCATACTAACTTTGATTGCATTGAAGATTGTATCTCAAGGTTTAAGACTTTGATACTTTTTCTTACATATTGTGGTGTGAAGAATTTTAATGATCATATGATACTTTCCATCCTTTCTAAATTTGGTGAACCTTACTCTATGTTTGTTTCTACATTTCACTCCATGAATGAAGATTTTGGAGTTGGTATAAAATGCCTAGTTTTGGATAATTTTATAATCAACAAACACGAGAGAAAGACAAGCCTTAACACAATGGTGTCATTTCCACGGATACCAAGAATAAATCCTTAATGGTGCAGTATAAACAAGGTCCCAAGTAGACACAAAAGAACAAAAGAATCAAGGGTCCCAAACCTAATCAACCTGCCTAAGCTCCAAATGTTGAACAAATAGCAAAGCCGAAAAGAAGGGAGGTTGTTGATCATTTTACCTTTTATGGACGAGTTGACTTTCGAATGGTGTTGCTGGAAGAAGAGGGAGCATCAAAGACAATGATAAAACAACACACCATCAAGCTTGAACCTTCTCCTTCTTCCTCTATTTATGTTTCTAAAGGACAATGTCTTTCTACTAATGCATGTTCCTTCAATGTAGGGTCTACATTGAAAATGAATGAATTCTTAGGGCTTCATAATAACACCATTGAATAATTTTTATGGGTAATTTTATGTCCTAATAGTTTTTTAGGTTCAAGGATTATTGTGTTAGATGGTGACCAATTTTAACGATGCATTTTGTGTACATGAACTTTCTTCCATTTTTTTAAAAAGGAGGTCTCTTTAGGATCTCCAAAACATATAATTGCCATTGGTTGTGTTATGATTTGTTCAAGTTGTACAATTTTGACAACTTTAGATCATCTTCATTTTCACATGGTTTTGTTGCTCAAATTTGCTTGAGCACACTTTTGCATGAGCAATTCTAACTCCCACACTTTATTGCATTTTTATGACATTATTTGGTGTTTGTTTCTTCCTATAAACCACTCATCTAAATTTTTACATTTTATGATGATCATTGAAAACTTCTTTCCTTTTAGTGCATTTACATCATATCCTCTTAAGCTTCAATGTATCATCCTTCTTAACAATGATGGTGTTTTCTTTCAACTTTCTATATTGATGCCACTTTCTTTCTAGAGATCTTATGTCGATCACGATAATTTTTTTTCTTTTTATATCATCTACATTTGATCGAGCATGAAACCTGTGGAAAATCATATTTGGTGAATGAAAACGTTCAACCACCCACCATAACTGCAACGCATTTATCATGATTGTATTAACATATAATTCATAGTTGTAAAGAAAATATGACATAATCAAATTATTACCATTTCAGAGGCCAATTACATAACAACAACAAAAAATGATCCGTGTAAATACTTATATTTTATAAGAATTTAAATTATAATCAAAACAAAGAACATATTACAGTTCATGCTGCTATTCTAGATAACGAGTATATTGATTACAACTCACCTAGATTATATACTAATTGAGATTATAATTCTCATTTAGATTATATACTAATTGAGATTATAATTCTCATTCAAGTGAGACAAAGTAAAGATAAACCATCCCTAAATTTAATGAACTCAAATTTATTGTCTATACGCCTAACTTGTCATAGTATTGAAACTCTCATTTAAAACTCTATCTCATCCTTAAATGTTTTCTTTTAATTTAATGCTATTCTAGATAATGAGTATATTGATTACAACTCACCTAGATTATATACTAATTGAGATTATAATTCTCATTTAGATTATATACTAATTGAGATTATAATTCTCATTCAAGTGAGACAAAGTAAAGATAAACCATCCCTAAATTTAATGAACTCAAATTTATTTTCTATACGCCTAACTTGTCATAGTATTGAAACTCCCATTTAAAACTCTATCTCATCCTTAAATGCTTTCTTTTGAACCTCTTCATACACTTCTTCTTTCACTATTATGAAAACCATAAATATTATTTTTTATGTAGCATTTAGCCCTTATTATCATTTGTGAACTAGATGCTTTCTTTTCGACCTCTCCATACAATTCTTCTTTCACTATTATGAAAACCATAAATATTATTTTTAATGTAGCATTTAGCCCCTATTATCATTTGTGAACTAGAACATAAATATTATTTTTAATGTAGCATTTAGCCCCTATTATCATTTGTGAAACTAGTTCATTAGAGAAAATAGTGAGAATTACTTTCTTGATATGATAACCAACATCAAATAAAAGTAAGTTTTGTTATAACCACAATTAATTACCATCACAAACTTCAACATGCTTAAAGCACTAGGGTACATGGACACGAGAAAACACACATCTGAATACCTTCTACATGCACTAATGCTAACACTTGTAATAATGGGAGGAGACCCTCTCCATCCACTAACACTAGTAACTAGGGAGTCGCCCACTTGTCAAAGACGGTGGATAACACACTCAAATGTAGACATTTATAAATGGAAATGTTGAGACTAATTCTCGGGAAGTGATCCCGACCAAATTATGTTTATAAATGGAAATGTTGAGATTAATTCTCGGGAAGTGATCCTGACCAAATTATGATGACGTTGTGTCCTAGACAATAATTGTTATATAATAAGTTAAGGAATAAAGTTCCACTAATTTCATCGGTTCACGGGTTGCACTTCCAATATCAACAATGTGTTAATTTATGCTAGCAGAGGAGGCATGCCATAGTCAACACGTGTATGCAATAATTCCCCTCTCTTCTTTAATCAAAGCATGCCATTATTTTTAATCAAAGCATGCCATTATTTCGAGTAAATTTTCCGAGAGCTGATTTTTCGGCTACGCTAGGAAGCTTCCACTAGATAACAATGGTAACCAACAAGTTTGGTTGTTGTAACTTTTGTCTTTGCTGCTCTTTACACTCACTAAGGTTTTTATGATTGGCTTCCTTTTTCCATCTACATTCTCCATCGATGAGAGATGATGATAACGACAACTATCATGGGAAGTGTTGACAAAAATTTTACAGATATTGAAATTGGACTTGAATTTCCATGGATCATATTACATAGACAAATACATTTCTATGTCAAAAGGATATGTGCTAAGATATTTAAACGTAATATACAATTTAGTTATTAAGATATGTTCTACAAAATTGAAGTATTTTATTTGGAACCTTGGTTTTATCAAGTCCATTTCCACCCATTATTATGGGTACATTATTATGACTATATATATTGTTATATTCATTTTTTTTTAGTGTCGTAGAGTTTGAGAGGAGAGAAAAAGAGTTGTTCGTATAAAATTGAAGTATTTTATTTGGAACCTTGGTTTTATCAAGTCCATTTCCACTCATTATTATGACTACATATATTGTTATATTCATTTTTTGTAGTGTCGTAGAGTTTGAGAGGAGAGAAAAAGAGTTGTTCGTATAAAATTGAAGTATTTTATTTGGAACCTTGGCTTTATGAAGTCCATTTCCACTCATTATTATGACTACATATATTGTTATATTCATTTTTTGTAGTGTCGTAGAGTTTGAGAGGAGAGAAAAAGAGTTGTCGGAATGAAAAATAGACAAAAAATTGACTTGTTTAGGAAATCGTTCAAGTCCCATCCAAAAATAAATACACATTTTTTCATTTAACGAATTTGTTTGTTATTAGACTTAAAGTCGATGCCTACCGCAATCCATTTTATTACTATAAATAGAAGGGGATTAAGGAGCACAATTGAGTTAATTCGACTTAAAGAAATCCAATATCATTGGTTGCATCTTCTAGCAAAATTTACATCATGAAGTGGAAGGAGAGCAAATTTCATAGCAAAATTCACATATTATTATGCTAGATAGGCACTAATACATGTTGCGTACCTTTGTATTTTCCACCTAGCAAGTACAATAATTTATAGTCACTTCACCTTCAACATATGAAAACTATGCTTAGTGTGGTGAACTGTAAACGATGTTGAATCATTTCCCAACTGCATATGTGTATTTTGAATAAATTTGTTTGTAAGCAGTACCAAATTCAGTGATTATGAAATTATCCTAGTATAATTGTGTGTGTGTGTGTGTGTGTGTGTGTGTGTGTGTGTGTGTGTGTGTGTGTGTGTGTGTGTGTAACAATGGGAAATTGGTAACTCATTAGAGTGATTTTGGCTAAGCCTGAGATCAAACCTACCTTAACTTCTTACCATAAACTATAATCCCTAACATAGTAGAGATCAATAATATATTAACCATTGTATCTTAATTCGACTATAGTACAATCAACCTTATTATGTACTAAATCATTTGCATATTCATGTAACGCCAAACATGAAAATCAATATTAAGTAAGATATTGACCATTGAGTTTCAATTAAGCCATACACCTTACTATGTACTAACCCTTGTGTATACTTATGTGGTGCCAAACATGAGAAGAATCATGTGTGTACTATATGTACACAAAAAAAATATTTTAGTCCATTTGTCTCCTCATGTGCACAAACCTCTTGTTTACATGCACTTATGTATGATTGCAATCATTTAATGTAACATTGGATGTAAATATGAATTTATGGAGATTATTATTTTTTAATTATATATATATGGAAAATTTTGCATGAAAATTTAAGGGATGTTTTTCCACATTTGTGAATAGCATTCATAATAAATTTGTCAACATAAACTAATGCACCTCACCCAAGGGGATTTGAGCTAGGCACCTATTGACATAGAACCAGCCAAATCCCCAACAACATTGGTGACAACTAGTTGAACTAACACCTTGGACTAATTTTCATTTTATGTGTGTGTAATTTATATATTTTTCACCAAAAAAAAGTCTTATATTTGATATTTTTAAAATGAAATCAGAGTATACTTTGAATTAGCCAGTTAAGACTTCAATAACAAGAATGTATAAACATCCCTCCCAGACCTATTTTGACTTATTACCAACCTCCTGTACAAAAGACATTACTAACATAAGTACAATCTTCCAACTCAAAATTACAAGAAAACTAGCAGACTAAATGTCCAAAAGCATGGCTAGACACAGTGGGCAAATCTAGATTGAGAAGAGAGGCAATCATAAACTTTAGACAACCTGAAAAAAATGCTATAGGATGAACTTTGAATATTTAGAAACTAGAATGGAGTCCTCACATTCTTGTTCGAATAACAAGTTCTCTTGTTGGTAAATACACATACACACACATAAACATTGATGCATATAGGAGTGAGTTAATAAGTGGACCAAGTGAACCTTTCTGGTGAGTTCACTTTTTCCTAGTGAGGTAAAGTTCTATCCTAATCCTCTCATTTTATAAAATTTTAATTATCCAAGTCATCTTGAAATGGGCCAAAACCCTTGAAGGCAAAGTTTCATAGTCAAAATTCCCATCAATGAGATGGAACTATAAATTTCGACAAAATTCCTACCAAATTTGGGTGAGAATTTCCACCAAAAAGAAGTTGAGTTTGTCCACTTATTAACTTACTTCTTGATTTGTATGTATAATTCATATGAAACATAGCCTATGTAGACTAGAACTTAACTCTAACATATGAGAAATGCAATTTCATGGCCCCGATGCTTTTTATTAATTTTTAAATCATTAAAAAAATTATTTGTTTATTAATTATATATGTGTGAGAAAAATAATTGTTTTTACTTTTAATCATTTAAGCATTTAGAGTGAGGAAGTTAGTATATTTTCAGTGTTCCATGGATTTTCTCTCTTCTTTATTGAGTTTTTGGATGGGGGATGGTATTAACCATTAATTATAATAGTGTTCCATGGATTTTATCTCTTGTTTATTGAGTTTTTGGATAGGGGTGGTATTAACCATTAATTAAAATAGTGGTTAGTAACTCCATAAGACTCCATGATAATAGATTATGCAACTTCATAAACATTATATCATAATGAAAAACATTGAACTAACCAAACTATCCCTTTAAACAAACACACACACACACACACAATTTACTAATAAAAATTCATTTTGATTTTTGAATTCCATAACATTAGTTCACAAAAATATGAGATTTTCATGTCTATTGCAATCCTTTCATAGATCAAAGAGGAAAACACAAAGAGAAACATAGCAAGCAAAATTTCCAAACAAATCTGTAATACTTATAATATTAAGTAATAGAATCTCTCTAACCATTCAACACAAAACTTATTCAAATTGTCCTTCTAATAATATTCACCAGCGAACATTGAACAAATTTTGGAAAAAATGTTCGATGTGATTATGACTTTCCCTTCTAACAATATTCCCTAGCAAACATTGAACATAAACAAGTGTTGCATGGTAGCTTAGTCTCCACTGAGGAAGTTTGGAAATATATAATGAATAATCAAACTTAATAATACTAAATTTGCATTAAAGTAATGGAGATGTATATATGATGTAGTTGATTTTTCCACGGTGATTTACCTAGACACACCAATCAATAAAGAATGTTGCCTTTACTTTTACATTTTTTTTATTTAAATTATAAAAAGCAATGTGAAGAAACTCCTATAGTGTATGTTATTAGTCCATGTCGAAGGCCATGACTCTAGCGATCGCTTCAATGTTGACCTTCGATTACTTTCCTTTGACTAAACATATTTTTTTTGTTCTCCTCAAAGTTTTAGAAAAAGTAAAATAGTTATTTTCTAATAATATTTTAGAAAGGAAAAGTAAAATAGCTATTTTCTAATAATATTTTAATTGTTTTTATTAAATATTCTATTGCCTGATGAGATGGACCTCTTATCTCCCATCTCTTTTTGCCAATGTTTACATAACCAAACATATCGTTTTCCAATATTTACATATCCAAAGTTTGGAGAAAACATATCATTTTCCAATGTTTACATATCCAAAGTTTGGAGGAGATTATATCTTCATCTCTTTTTGAGGTCAATGAATAGAACCTGACAGAATGTATTTTTTGAAATCTTCTATACCCTAAGTTAAATCCTCTATAACCTAAGTTTATTCAAGCTCATAATGCATTTATTTATTGATATAATTAAATTTATGTATTTTTTGAAATCTTCTATACCCTAAGTTAAATCCTCTATAACCTAAATTTATTCAGGCTCATAATGCATTTATTTATTGATATAATTAAATTTATGTATTTTTTGAAATCTTCTATACCCTAAGTTAAATCCTCTATAACCTAAATTTATTCAGGCTCATAATGCATTTATTTATTGATATAATTAAATTTATGTCCATTCAGGATAAGTCAGTAAGTCAGAGGATCTGGGTAAGTCAAGGATCTGGGTAGTCGATAAGTCAGAGGATCTCTGTATGCAGTGAATTTTGGCAATATTGGGATAAGTCAGTAAGTCAGAGGATCTGGGTAAGTCGAGGATCTGGGTAGTCGATAAGTCAAAGGATCTTTGTATGCAATGAATTTTGGCAATATTGGGTGGGCGGATCTCTGTATGAAGTGAATTTTGGAAATATTGGGTGCCCACCACCACAACCACATCATTGCTTTTAACATTGTAATTTTATATATTTGCAATGCAACAGAGAGAAAAGTACACACAAATTCATCACTGGTTTACTAGTTCCTTCGCGGCCACTTTTTCTGTAAGGTTGGGGGATGTTGAAATCCTGCAGTTGTAATTGATTTCCACCACCATTCATCAATTGTAATTGAGTTCCACCATCATTCATCATTTTGTTTAATGTTTACTATTTGCAAGTAAGTTTTATTCATAGTTATTGTTTGCAAATAAATTTCTAAATTCTTTGAAAAATATGGACTAACATTCTATTTGCTTAATATTTGCTTCATATATTCATATTTTCTTCATATCTTCATATTTATTGATTAACTTTTTGTTTACTACATATTTTTTTTCCTATTTACTATTTACTATTTGTAAAATAAAAATATTAAAATCAATGCAAATTGGTGGAAAGTAACAATGTTCAATTGTTTCTTCAACTTACCTTCAGAAATGGGTGGAGATAAGAGTTGTAACCTTTTAACTTACTCATTGTATTCCACTAACTTGCCTATGACAATCTGCATAGGCACCGATGCTTATGCCTTATTTTTTGTCTTCGCTCTTGCCTATGCCTTACAAAATAGAAACATTCTTAACAAAGATGAGCATTTTCTATTGAGATGCATACCTATTTAACAATATCCGATGACCAAATATAAAATACACTCTTCGGTTTTTGAATAACAACAAATTTTATGATATGAAAAATGAATTACATTCCGTATTCTTTCATGTTATATAGAAAATACTTCATTTGCAGGATAACAACAATATTGTTGTCTAGAATCTAGATGAAACATAATATGATTTCATAGGCCTACCTTAGCATAAGGATCCAAAAAAATGGATGAGGAATCATAACATTGACCTTCTTCATGACAATGTTTTCCATCAACTTTATAACCGTATAATAAATCTTCAAATGTTCCATCAACTTTATAACCATATAATAAATATTCAAATGTTCCAGGAAGAAATGCATGCCACACATATTTTGTCTTGTTCAATAGTGGATCTAGAGGAATCCTTTTGGTTGCCATACCCTGCCAGAACAGTTCAACATGAAAATTATGACCTATGGTAGTTGTTTCTAGAGCCAAACTTTTGTCTTCCTTCCCAATAGATAGCTTGAAGGTCTTCCCTTATAACCTCCTTCCACTTTATTCCGTTACAAACATTTGTTGATTGGATCGACCCACCTGACATCTTGTCCCTTTTATTTGAGGCCATCAATCCAAACAACATTGTGAATATTAGTGCTATAACAAGCCCATATTTTAGTAGGTCACCAGTTTGACTATAAGGTACATTACTAGTTACAGCTTGCTTCTCAGATGTTGTGTCAATTATTGACCCAATATCACCTCTATGTCTATGCCTTGAATCCTCGGGTGGAGAAAATTGTGAACTTGAAATAACCACTTGGTCTCTTCCACTTACACTAGCACCATTGTCATCTCGTTGCAATGCTAGACAATTATTTTCTTGTTCTAACAATTAGTGGATCTAGAAGAATCCTTTTGGTTGCCATACCCTGCCAGAACAATTCAACATGAAAATTATGACCTATGGTAGTGAATTCTAGAGCCTAACTTCTAGCTTCCTTCCCGATAGACAGCTTGAAGGTCCTCCCTTATAACCTCCTTCCAGTTTATTCTGTTACAAACATCTGTTGATTGACTCGACCCACCAGACATCTCGACCCTTTTATTTGAGGCCATCAATCCAAACAACATTGTGAATATTAGTGCTATAACAAGCCCATATTTTAGCAGGTCACCAGTTTGACTATAAGGTACATTACTAGTTACAACTTGCTTCTCAGATGTTGTGTCAATTGTTGACCCAATATCACCTCTATGTCTATGCCTTGAATCCTCGGGTGGAGAAAATCGTGAACTTGAAATAACCACTTGGTCTCTTCCACTTACACTAGCACCATTGTCATCTCATTGTAATGCTAGACAATTATTTTCTTGTTCTAACAAAACAACAAAATCTAAGTTTTGTTATGATTTGCATCGTCCATGCCTATTTTTTCCTTTCTTTCTTGATGTACCATGTCTCACTTCACAATGACCTCCAGATTTCTGTGAAATACCAGAATACTGAGATTGCAAGCGTTGCTCCTGTGATTGATAATATCCTATTGTTTTAGCATATTGGGCCAACGCCCCTACCCGTTTATCCAACTAGACCCTCTACCCTTTCACTATACATGGTAGCCTCAATGAAGGAGAGGAGGAAAACAATGACAGCTCTGCCATGGAGGGAGAAGCCGAAGGAGAATGAAAAGTATGAACGTAATGGTGATAGGAATAGGTTTCAGAGTTTGGTTATAGATGGATTATGCATGTCAGGGTTTGCAACATGCTAGGAACATGGCAACAAGAAATTTCATTACAATTTGTGTGTAATTAAATTATTCGATATAAAGTATTCCTCTTACTACCTTTTTAGTTTTCTTTGAAGTGGAACATGCACTGTTGCAAATCTACATGAATTACATGTGTGCCTTTGCATAGTTATTTCGACAATGCATTCTTTTGACAATTCTAAGGGGATGTCTATGTGAGTCATTTTTCCTTTTGTTGGTTGATGTCGATATTGATATGAGACTGTTGTGCCATATTTCTCATTTTTATTTCTTTACGAAAGTCGTGGTAAAAGGGAGAGGTGAAATTGTGAGCTCGGGAACCTGGTTATTGGAACTGGAGAGAGGAGAAAAGAAGGAAACATTGGGGAGGGGATACTACATCCTGTGAGTTCCTAGTCTCCCCTCCCTGTTGTTTTCTGATCATGACCCACTATGTCGTTGAGAAATGGGTATTTGTCTCTCTACAAAAGGTTCTATTGTTTATAGTGAAACTAGGTCTGCTGGATTTGCTGCGAGCTTGTTTCCCTAAGACCCAATTGAAGTGGAGGAGCAGAGGGATATGGAAGGGAATGGATCAATGGAAAACACAAGTGAGCTTGCAGAATATTATTTGGTTTCTTCCATGAGAGCATATCAGGGATACCAACACAACCAACAAGCATTCCCATCTCCTCTAGCAAAGCACGAAGCATTGCTCGCTAACCACACACATTTCTACAGTTTACTCAACGAATTTCCTGCATCTGTAACCACACACACTTCTGCAGGTTTTTCAATGTATTTTGTGCATCTATCAGAACCAACCTAACGTGAGTGGTAATTCACACTCTCTATTTTTTTCATTACAACTAGTTCTTAACCACTTTTTCTCCTTTATGTTCCATGTTTTGTTCAACATCTCAAATGGATCAAACGAGCTATGTCGACAATGGTAGCATGTGGATTTCTTCTCATTTACAATATGATGGAATTAAACTTGAGGTATTTTCAAGCCCATATGAATATTCTCAAATCACTATCACTATGGAACACCAATAAGATCAAGGGATATAGGTTGTCCATTATGAAACCACTCTCATCCACCATCTTTTGTTTTGCTGAAATACTTTGGGCTCCATACTATTAATTTTCTCTCTCTTTCTTATGCTAAATTTCGTTGCTTGTATTCCATCATCTTCTTTGTTTCTTTTTCCTTAATCCAATCCATTTTCAATATGCTCTCACTTGAATCCGACCAAACAAAAGAGGACTCTTTTGGAGCCATACCCTGTCAATGACATATAGCTAGTGATTAAGAAGTCAAAAACATTAAAATTAACAAAAACTAAAAAACATTGAGAATTGGATACCTCTTAATTCTTAAGATGAACCTATACTAATGTATCTATTGGCTTCCAATATAGGTTCCAAAGTTATATTTACCCATGAATTTTTAACAACTGGCGTTTTGAGCCTTATGATTATATCCTTGGCATCATACAAAATTCTCGTCTTTCTCGTCTCAATATTCTTCAAAGTAACGATCCTACAGAATAGGAATGTGGATGTAAAATAACCAAACACTGCATCCTTGACCATGAGAAAAGAATATATTGAAATAAACGACATATAAAAGAGATCAGGGGAAGAGTATCAATACTGATCCCAATGTCTATCGAGCTCATATAGGTTATGGGTAGTAGTAGTACTGAATATTTTTTTTGGTAAGCCTTGTGCTTGATCCTTTGAACCCCAAAAAAAACTTCCCTCTGTAACATAATGTAGCATGTAGTCCAGACTCCTCACATTTTACTAATACATTTCCAACCCACTTGGTGCAAGGGTTGAGCAAGAAGCAGAATGATAGCTTGGGGAAATTCATTTCATAGTTCTCACCAAAGGACATCAATCTGAGTATTATTTTTCCATGCATTGTTTCCTCCACCAAAATCCCTGCATGGATACTTAGAAAATGAAGCTCAAACCTCGACTATTTGTAATGTTGAATTGTATGAAATCTAAAATCTTTCTCCTGGTATCTGAGAATCGTGTTTTTCTAACCATAGTTTCAATTGTACTTTAATAAATCGTACCAAACTATTGTTTTTCTATCTGGTCTAGTTATTTATCATACATGCTAGTGTATTATGATAGAATATGTAAGTAAGCATTATCTGATTTTATAATTTCACCATGCTCTACAACCCCATATGTGTCTTCCTTTCCATATATGTATTTACACAGATCCCTTTGTAAGGATATATGTAATATGTAAAAGTATATGTATATGTGTAGACCACATGATCCCACTCCATATTTTTTCAAAGCTGCATCACATGACTTTGTTATCTTCCCATGGCTTGTTAGCCCAATATAGTGTGTCGAATATAAATTAATAACTTTTTTACCATTGAATCTGGTACGTGGTCCTACATCCTCTTTAAAACTAGAGGCTCATCCTTTATCTCCTTAGTAATGGATGGATGAATGAAATCCAAAGAAAACTTCTCCAAAAAATAGTTCATCCAATGCCCCAATCATATGATTCATTAAATATATTATACTTATCCATAATCCATTGCTCATCTTATCTCATAAGTCTATGTCCAGAGTCTTTAGTTCTTACCCTGATGTCAATACTCAATCGACGCCATGTGAAATCTTGAAGTCCTTATCTTTGTTTTTCAATTTAATCCACAATGTCTATTGTTTTCACTTTTGTTTTGATGTTGCTTTTGGTCTAATGTTATTTTGATATGTTCTAATAATAATGAACATAAAAACAATCAGTAAATCCTCCACAACTAAATTCCCATCAAAATGAACTTCAAAGAAAACTGCAAAAATTCTCAAAATAATATTGAAAACAATATGACAAAATTTTCATTGCTATTCTATTTCTTGATAGATATGACAATCGTAGACTTCCCACAATCAAATAGCTCACTGAAAATTATGTTTTCATGCTACTTGATAGGCATTAAATGACCATGGATACTTGCTTCTCAACCGACAATACTTTTTTTTAAACTTAAGGTAGTTGCAAGCCCATATGAATAGACAATTGAGTCTAGAATTTCCAAAAATATTGATTGGCTTTACAGTGAAGATGGACATTAATGGTTCCATTTAATCCATGAATACCACAAGATCCCACTCCATATTTTTTCAAATATGCATCACATGCCTCTGTTATCTTTCCCATGTCTTGTTAGCCCAATATAGTGTGTTGAATTTGTTAAATTTGGCAGCATCGACAGTCATTCTCCAATGAGAGGCCATATGGGCCACCTTGAGGCTAGCTAGGGAAATTTGGAGAATCAAACAGTCTTGTGAGGTATTGAAAAAAGGCAGGGGGAATGTACAACCTTTGTGAGTCAAACCAAAAGTTAGGATAAACGAGATGCTATGTAAGTCTAATGGAAAAGTCAGGGGGAACGTACAACCTCTGTGAGCATAAACAGTCTAATGCAAAAGTCAGGGGGAATGTAAAACCTATGTGAGAATAGAAAACTAGTGCAAAATTCAGGGGGAACGTACAACCTCTATGAAACTAGTCAAGCCTTGTGAGCCATGAGCAAAATTAAAGGCATCTAGCAAAAGTTAGGTTGAACATAAAATTCCTATGAGCTAGAAATAAACAATCTTCCTGATATTGCAAATGATGTAAATGTATTGATATAGTATGTTGGCACGTGTAACATTATCCACCATGAAGAGAAATTTTAATTTCCATGATAATATTCGATTTGAATGAGTTGTTAAACTCATGTTGTAAAAGAGTCAAGCTGTAAAAATTCAAAGTTGCATGTCTAGGTCAAAGTCAAAGTTGTCAAGTTTGACACATGTCACATGTTGCATGTTGCATGTCGCATGTTTCATGTTTCATGCATGACATGCATTGCATGCATGCATGGAATGTGCATGCTGAGTTAGTTTGCATGCATTTTCAAGTCAAGGGAAAGTTGTAACTGAAGTCTCAAGTCTAGTTCTAAATTCTAACTAAATTGTAAAGTTGAGTTATGTTAAACATGCAAACAAGTTTCTAATTCGAGCCATCTACTTCTCCTCTCCTCTCCACTCCTTTATAAGCAGAGGTCGACCCCTCATTCTACACACTTGTTATGCAGTGTAAGGGTGAAGGAGGGGAGGCAACATAGGTGTCGAAAGGAAACAAAATTTCTTTGTGACAATGTTGTGTATATCATTCCAAAAGGAAACAAAATTTCTCTGTGACAGTGTTGTGTATATCAGTCCAAAGGGAAACAAAAGTTCTTTGTAATAGTGATGTGTATATTAGTCCAAAAGGAAACAAAATTTATATGCTTCAGTGTTGTGTATACCATTCAAGAAATGAAAACATAACAGTCAAGGAAAGGACATCATAACAACCAAAGAAAGGCAACATATCAGTTAAGAAAAAGGGTTGCATATCAGTCCAGAAAAGGACAACAAAGAAACACCCAGTCAGTGCATGGTATCTTCCATAGTGTTGGTCAAATATAAGAGATTATATCAACCAGGTCTCACTATTCCTACAAGGTCATATAGTATAGTCTAAGTCGTCTTGGAAATCTCTTTTAAGAAAATGTTTTTCATGGTGGATATTTGTAAGTGATCTTACATTAATAATGAAATAAAGGAATATTGTTTGTTGGGGTTTTTCTCCCTTTATAGGGTTTCCACATGGTATATGTGTTGTTGATGTGCATGCTTATGTATCTACATGATTATTTATATTCAGTTATGATTCTATATTGTTGAAATGTATTAAGATGGAATCAAAGTGTTGAAGAATTTAAAGAAATAATCTGCATAAGAAATCAAGCTCATAATTTAACATGGTATCAGAGCTTAGGGTGTGTTAAGCTTGTTGAAGTGCAACAACAGGTACACATAGATCCAAGGCAAGATTGATTAATTTTTCAGTGCGAGGTCCATGACATCCTCCATTTTAGTCAGGGTCGAGGATAGGCTCGAAGGAGCTTCCAACATCAATGTGTGGAAGCTCTGGATAAAAAATATTTTGCAGTAGCATGATTTTGAGCAATATGTGACCACAGTGGTGGAGGAACCCACCACTAATGCAGGAAGAGCGGCCTTCAGGAAGAGTCAAGAAAAGGCCAAGTGAATCATCTTTGACTCAATCAAAGACAATATAATGCTAGCGATGACTTTGTTAATGACTTCCAAGGACTATATGGATACCTTGGTGAATCTGTATGAGAAATAGGCTCCAAGTCAGAAGAGAACACTTAAGCACAAGCTTAATTATTTGAAGATGAACTTTTGGTCACAGGGGTCACAGTGGACGATGATGACTTAGTGCAGGCCATATTTGATGGTCTTCCTTCTTCATGGGAGACCTTCTTATCTAGTGTGAGTGGGAGAGAGATTCAACCCACGTTTGAGAGGTTATGGCATGATTTCCTCCAAGAGGAGAGTCACACTGCTACCAGAAGCAATCCATCCAAAGAAGAGCATTCAACATTAGAATCAAGATTCAAGGGAAAGAAGAAATTCACTTTCCAGAAAGGCTCTCAGAGGAAGTCAAACACCAAAGGTATGTTCAAAGGAAAAAGTATTGATACATCTAAGATTAAATTCTTTAGTTGCAATAAATTGGGTCATTTTTCTAGAGATTGTTGGTTTAGGAAGAAAAATCCAAGGATAGGGAAACATCATGCCTCAACTGCTGAGGATGATGAATCCAAACAAAAATAGAAAAGTCCTTCTAATGAAAAAGAAACTAGAAAATAACATTACTTGGTTTCTGCCTTATCTAGTTCAGTTTTCATGGGGCCAAAAACTTGGTTAGTGGACATTGGTGCTTCAAAGCACATGAAAGGGTACAAGGAGATCCTCTCATATTTCAAGAAAAAATATTTTGCAGAGCAGGTTAAGCTTGGGGATGACAAATGTCACAATATAGAGGGAGTAGGCTCTATCTCCTTCATATTGGAATCTAGGATAGGCTTCATGTTGATGAAGTATTATATGTTCCAGGGCTCAAGAAGAATCTTCTATCAGTTGAAACCCTTGAGGAAAAGAGATATTGGGTGATATTCAAGGACAGGAAGGCACTATTGTGGGCTAAAGGTAGGCACTTGATTACAACATAACCCATTGGAACTTGCAGAGGAGGATTGTACGTCGTGACAGGACAGTCAGTTTATGCATTGGCTCATGATGCGACTAGATCGAACGAGTTGTGGCACATAAGACTTGGATATATTCATTACAAAGAACTTCCAGATCTGCAGAACATGGTATGTAGCATTCCCTCTATTTCTCTTAGTAAAAATGAAATTTGTAAAGGATGCATGCTAGGTAAAAATATAAAGAAATCATTTCCTAGTAGTGACAACAAAGCTCAGGGCATCTTAGATCTGGTTCATTCTGATGTATGTGGTCCCATGCCATTTCCCTCACTCAATGGTTGTTTGTATTATGTCATTTTTATTGATGATTACTCAAGAAAATATTGGATATATTTCCTTAAAGCTAAAAGTGACACATTTGATAAATTCAAAGAGTATAAAACCTTTATTGAAAAGAAGACAGGGAAACACATCAGAACCCTGAGAATAGATAATGGAGGGGAGTTTGAATCTCTCAAGTTTGAGGATTTCTGCAAGGAAGCAGGAATCAAGAGACAGTTGATCGTGCCATATAACCCTCAACAAAATTGTGTGGCTAAGAGGAAAAATAGAACAATATGTGAGGCAGCAAAAGCCACGATGTTTGACCAGGATCTGCCAAATTACCTATGGGAAGAAGCTACCTCCACTGCTCTGTATATTCAAAACAGGTGTCCACATGCTATCTTGAAGGACAAGACTCTTGAAGAGGTCTTCTCAGGGATCAAACCTGAGTAGGGAATCTAATAATATTTGGGCGTCCAGTGTATATTCATGTCCCTAAGGAAAAGAGGACAAAGATGGAACCCTTAGGCAAGAAAGGGTTTTTTGTGGGGTACAGTGAGAACTCCAAGGATTAGAGGATATATGTACCAGGCCAGAGGCATATACATTTAAGTAGATATGTGACTTTCCATGAGGAATCCACATTCAAGAAATCCAGAGAGCTTCAACAGGAATCAAAAGGAGTTCAGCTAGCTTCACCCTCTTATGAAAATGAAGAGTCAGATGATCAAAGGGAGGAACCTCATGAAGGTCCAAGTGATGAGCCCCTAGAACTTGCTGAAGAGTTAGAAATAACTCTTGAAGAAACTCCAGCCAAAAGGAATCCAGGGTGGCTTAAAGAAACAATACAGGAAGCAGAAAAGATAGCTACTCCCAAAGGAACTTTCAGGGAAAGTAAGAGGCCTCACAAGTTTGGAGGCTATGTTGCACCGATGATAAACATCAAGGATGTTGAACCTTATTCATTTGAAGAAGAAGATAAATTACAAGTATGGAAGGATGCCATGCTTGAGGAATGCATGTCTATTCTAAAGAACAATGTCTGGGACATTGTGCCGAGGCCAAAGGACAAATTAGTGGTCTCTTCCAAATGGATCTATAAGATCAAACATGAAACCGATGGGAGTGTGGAAAAGTTCAAAGAAATATTTGTAGCCAGAGGTTTCACTCAAAAATAAGGAATTGACTATGAGGAGACTTTTTCCCCTGTAGCCAGGTATACCTCCATTCGAAATATTATTGCATTAGCTTCAGTTATTGGTTGGAAGCTACATCAGATGGATGTAAAAACAACATTATTGAATGATAATATTGAACAAGAGATCGTTTTGGAACAACCAGATGGTTTTGTACTGCATAACAAAGACACTCATGTATGAAAGCTAAGGAAGGCCTTGTATGTTCTTAAGAAGGCTCCCAAATTTTGGTATGATGGGATTGATGGATTTCTTAAAAGTCTGGGATTTCATAAAAGTGATGTTGATGTGAATCTATACTTCAAGGTAAGAGGGAACCAATTAGTTATACTAATCTTGTATGTTGATGATCTCTTTCTGACAAGAGATGAAGGGATAATGGCTTGGTGTAAGAGGGAGATAATCTCAGAATTTGAGATGAAAGACTTAGGCCTGATGCATTACTTCCTACGATTGGAAGTGTGGCAAAGACGGGAATTATATTTCTGGCACAAGGAAAATACACAGTGGATGTATTAAAGAGGTTTGGAATGATGGATTGCAAATCCATGTCTACTTCAATCATTACCAAGCTGAGGAAGCTGCATGATTATGATACATGTTCAGATTTGGTGGATCCCACCATGTATAGATAATTGATTAGATCATTGATGTATATGATCCATACTAGACCAAATATATGCTATGCAGTGATTGCAATGATTCAGTTCATGGCTGAACCGAGACAGAGACATTGGGTGGCAGCAAAGCACATGTTGAGATATCTTTGAGGGACCATTACCTATGGTCTAAGATGCACATCCAATGGTGGTCTATTTATGCATGGTTATGCAGATGTTGACTGGGTAGGAAGCCCGGTGGACTGAAAGAGTACTTCTGGATACTTCTTCAGTTTAGGATATGCTATGATCTCTTAGTCAAGACATAAACATGGATACATTGCACAGAGTATAGCAGAGGCTAAGTACATTGCAGCAAGTGATACTATCAAGGAAGCAATCTGGATCAGAAAATTGGTTTCTGGGTAGTTTGGTGACAAGCTCAAGACGACGGTGGTTCACTGTGACTATAAAAGTTGCATAAAACTGACAGAGAACCTGGTATTTCATGACAGGTCAAAACATATTGACATGAAGTACCACTACATCTGAGACTTGGTCTAGAGAAAAATTTTAAAGTTATAGTACATAACCACGATCGAGAAGGTAGTTGATATCATGACCAAGCCTTTTCCATTGAGACAGTTTGTGTAGCTAAGAGGCAATCTTGGTGTGGCTGAGAATGACTCCCTCGCTGAGAGGGAGTGTTAAATTTGGCAGCATCGACAATCATTCTCTAATGAGAGGCCATATGGGCCACCTTGAGGCTAGCCAGGGAGATTTGGAGAATCAACCAGTCTTGTGAGGTATTGACAAAAACTAGGGGGAACATACAACCTCTGTGAGTCAAAAAAAAATTCAGGAGGAACAAGATGTTATGTAAGCCTAATGAAAAATTTAGGGGGAATGCACAACCTCTGTGAGCATAGACAATCTAGTGAAAAATTCAGGGGGAACGTACAACCTCTGTGAGCATAGACAGACTAGTGCAAAAGTCAAGGGGAACATACAACCTCTGTGAGCCTAGTCAAGCCTTGTGAGCCATGAGAAAAAGTCAAGGCATATAGCAAAAGTTAGGTTGAACATAAAATTCCTATGATCTAGAAACAAACAATCTTCCTGGTATTGCAAATGATGTAAATGTATTGATCTAGTGCGTTGGCACGTGTAACATTATTCACCATGAAGAGAAATTTGAATTACCATGATAAGAGTTGATTTGAATGAGTTGTTAAACTCATGTTGTAAAAGAGTCAAGTTGTAAAAAGTCAAAGGTTCATGTCTAGGTCAAAGTCAAAGTTATCAAGTTTGACGCATGTCGCATGTTGCAAGTTGCATATTGCATGTTGCATGTTGCATGCATGTCTAGTTGCATGTTTCCTGCATGACATGTGCATGCTGAATTAATTCGCATGCATTGTCAATTCAAGGGCGATTTGTAACTGAAGTCTCAAGTCTAGTTCTAAATTCGAACTAAAGTATAAAGTTGAGTTATGTTAAGCATGCAAATAAGTTTCTAATTCGATCAATCTCCTTCTCCTCTCCACTCCTTTATAAGCAAAGGTCGACCCCTCATTCTACACAGTTGTTATGTAGTGTAAGGGTGAAGGAGGAGAGACATCATAGGTGTCAAAAGGAAGGAAAATTTCTATGTGACAGTGTTGTGTATATCATTCCAAAAGGAAACAAAAGTTATATGTGACAGTGATGTGTATATCAGTCCAAAAGGAAGCAAAAGTTCTCTGTGAAAGTGTTGTGTATATCAGTCCAAAAGGAAGAAAAATGTATCTACATCATTGTTGTGTATAACAATCAAGAAAGGACAACATAACAGTCAAGGAAAGGACAACATAACAACCAAAGAAAGGAAGCATAACAACCAAGAAAAAGGGTTGCATATCAGTGTAGAAAAGGACAATAAAGAAGCACCCATGCAACGCATGGTATCTTCCACAGTGTTGGTCAAATACAAGAGATTATATCAACCAAGTCTCTCTATTCCTACAAGGTCATACAGTCTAGTCTAATTCGTCTTGGCAAGCTCATTTAAGAGAATATTTTTCATGGTTGATATTTGTAAGTGATCTTACATGATTAATGCAATAAAGGAAGATTGTTTGTTGGGGTTTTTCTCCCTATATGGGGTTTCCCCAGGGTATATGTGTTGTTGATGTGCATTCTTATGTATCTACATGGTTATTGATATTCAATTATGATTCTATATTTTTGAAATGTATTAAGCTGGAATCCAAGTGTTGAATAATTTAAAGAAATAATTTGCATAAGAAATCAAGCTCGTAATTTAATAGAATCTAAATTAATAACATTTTCACCATTGAATCTCGTATGTGGTCCTACATCCTTTCTAAAACTAGAGGCACATCCTTTATCTCCTTAGTAATGGATGGATGAAGTGGCTTAGGGACCCATTCATCACACATCTGGTCGATTTCAATTCTTGTAAGAGGACGTTTTTTAGGTTCATAACTCTTTTGAAACAATAGAAAAACAATCAATAAAGCCTCCACAACTAAATTCCCATCAAAATAAACTCCAAATAAAATTGCTCCAACAAATATTTCATCCAATGCCGCAATCATATGATTCATTAAATCCATTATACTTATCCATAATCCATTGTTCATCTTATCTCGTAAGTCTATGTCTGGAGCCTTTAGTTCTTACCCTATTGTCAATACTCAACCAGGGCCATGTGAAAGCTTGAATTCCTTATCTTTGTTTTTCAGTTTAATACACAATGTCTATTGTTTTCACTTTTGTTCTTATGTTTCTTTGACATGTTCCAATAATACTCAACAGAAAAACAATGAATAAAGCCTTTACAACTAAATTTTCATCAAAATGAACTCCAAAAAACACTGCTCCAATAATAAGTTCATCCAATGCCCAAAGCATATGATTCATTAAATCCATTATACTTATCCATAATCCACTACTCATCTTATCTCACAAGTCTAGGTCTGGAGCCTTTAGTTCTTACCTTTCTATCAATAATCAACCACGACCATGTGAAAGCTTGAGGTCCTTATCTATGTTTTTCAGTTTAATCCACAATGTCTATTGTTTTGACTTTTGGTATGATGTTGCTTTGACATGTACCAATAATATTCAAAATCCACCATCCACATGTCATATTGCATCAACAGGTGTCACTAATTGCATATTGTTTTCACTTTTGGTATGATGTTGCTTTGACATGTACCAATAATATTCAAAATCCACCATCCACATGTCATATTGCATCAACAGGTGTCACTAATTGCAAATGTGTATGTGTTTAATATTCCCACATGCCTACATAATTCCAAAACTACTCATGACATGTGTACTCAACCAAGGCTATGTGAAATTCTGAAGTCCTTATCTTTTTTTTTAACTTTAAAATAATACTCAAAATCCACCATCCACATTTCATATTGCATCGATAATAGATGTCACTAATTGCAAATGTCCACGTGTTTAATATTCCTACATGCCTACATAATTCCAAAAATATTTGCGAGATGTGGCAATCTTGAATCAATTGAAAAGGCTCAAAATGGAGTTGTAAAACCACTACGAAACCCTCTGAAATATACAAACATCATATAATTAAATTAATAAACACAAAGGCATGATGTAATATGATGTAGGCCATTGTTCAATGGAGTTTAGACATGGAAATTGATATGTGCATAGGGTTGGGGAAGAACTGTGGGTTTGCTTCTGTGACAACAAGATTTTTTCTATTTTAAGATTAGAAGCTTACAATGTTGGCTTCTGATATATATGTTTTAAAAATATGTAACACATTATTTAGATTAATTATGCAGAATTTCTTTCTTGAGATGTTGTGTAAGTCTCATGTTTTAGTCTCTATTGATTTTAGAGAAAGTTCTCTTCTATGGAAAATTTGAATTTGGACACATATGCAAACAAAATGGATTGAATTTGAGTTGATACATAAGAAGTCATCGAGCCAATGTTTTGCATCTCCTATGACTAGTGAAATGTATGTCCACGTCTCTACACATATGCTGAAAGTGGTTGTTTTTATCATTGTCATTTTCAACTAGCAGCAAGGCTTTCATCTATTTTTCGGGCTTGCAGAAATCCTTATTTATGGAACCCAAAAGAATTTTTTTTATGGAAATGGATAGAACTGGTATCCAAGGCACCAATGGAACCCCCCACAGGTTTGACATTCTATCCAGTGGATAAAACAACCTTAATATGAATGTACCTAGAAACAATAAAGGCATTGTTATTACATAATCAATCCACCCATCACTCGTAGCCAAGTATACAACAGTGGAAACTGAGGATCCAATGATTATAGCCAGAAACATGATCAGCCTTTGCTGATTTTTAATGCTTGTTTCGCCTAACACATAATATCTCCTCACAAGTAGTGCTATGGATACTAGACTGAATATGAACAAGGTGTTGATGGATAGCAGGTTGGAGAGGACATTTAGGTATGTGAAAAATGCTATAACTGATATGGATATGACCATTATGACAATTGCATTGATTGGAGTTCATGTTTTTTCATGCACCAATGAAAACCATGGTGGGAACATATGTGTCCTTGCAATGTGGTTCAGGTACCGAGCTTGGCCTACAACACCTACCATTATCACATTGGTCATGCCCTCAATGGATCCTAAGGCTACTATGTACTTAACCCAATCCATTCCTACCTTTTGGAAAAAAACATTGTATGCAACATCAGGATCAATGGTTATGTAACTTTGCATCAGGCATAAAGTTAGAGCCATGAGACAGTAGGTCATTATGATGATAATCATGGATCCAACTAGTCCAATAGGAATGTTTCAACTACTCTTGAACCAACTCTACAAAGTACCTATAGGTGTTGCATTTAGGATATTACGTCTTTCTTCAATAAAACCATATATATCGTCTATTTATATGTTGATATTTCTTCATATCAAATATGGTAGAGTCCATGAATATTGTCCTTTGTATTTGAATCAATATTCTAGGTTTTGTATAAAAATCAAATTATCAATTGTTGATGAGTGCACAGAGTGGATGGGAAAATATATTTTATGTTCCTATGAAAGTGAAATTGTTTTCTACTACTAAATTGTTCTTAATTTGGTACAATAAAATGTGTTTTATTAGTTGCAGGTGCAGAAAAAATTTATGATGTATGAAGCTAAAGGAACGATGTCTAAAAGACATTGTAGCAAAAATGACTTAATCTATCTGAAAAAACTTTTAATGAGTTATGTGTTTGAATGTGTTTTCTTGTTTTCATTCAACAAAGATAAATTGCAGGTTATTCAAGGTGGGTTGTATCTAGAAGGTTATGTAATCATTCAACCTCTATTTCATTCTAACCTAGATCATTGGACATTATCTTTCCCTGTTGCCACTGTCAAAATACAGATTGCATACAGAGAGAAATTGCATATTCTCCAACGACCTGTAAATTCCTCTCAACATAATCTATATTTGGTCATTGAATGAGCCGAGATATAAGTCTGTAAAGTAGTTGGGATTAATCACACTTCCATTTATGATATTTCAGCAATTGAAGCAACTGTAGAAATCTTGCCAAAGTATGGTTATTCATGATTCCATTGGGTTGGTAGTTTTGTTATATTGTTGTCATTCCTGTGCAGAATTAGTTGCATCGCTGCTAGTGCAGAGTCTGGACTCTGGAATTTCCAAGCTATTTGTTTGAGCCCTGAGTTGAGTCTTTTATTGAGGATTTGACTCTTCACCTGTTATCCTTGTTAGCTAAGATATCTAGGTTTGGAATATATGAAGCAATTTTCGTGCAGATAGCTTTGGAGAAATCAAGAATGCAAAATGTGTCAAGAGTTCAGACTTTGTTTTTATTAGGATGCTTCTCCTGTGTTGACACATTTTGTGATTGATTCACTTTATCATAGAGCTTCGTTCCTGACATTTAAAAACACCATTTTTGTAACAAAACAATGTCATGTTATTCCAATTCCAGATAGGCGGGAACTACATTGCCATGCAACAGTTGTTTATAATACTTCATTTATGAGACCTAATTTTGTTATAAGACATCTTAGATTTACCATACTTTTATTTATAATACTTCATTTATGAGACCTAATTTTGTTATAAGACATCTTAGATTTACCATACTTTTACATGATGTAAAAGTCACCATGGTTTTGTTTATGCTTGTTGATATGAATACAATGGATATTTTATGCTCGATAAGGTGCTTGCTCTCAAATAATGCATACATATGGTTCAATTAAATTATAAGTGAAATTAGAAAATGTTGAGCTATAAGGGATAATGTTACTCCTACATAAATGAATAGTCGTGGGTCATGTGAACTCGGTTTCAATTAGTTATTTCATAGAGAAAATATTTGTAGGTTTTTGTTGATGTATTTGTCTACATTTATCATTAATTTTCTCTATGTTTTCATGTCATTTCAGCAATAGACTATCGAAACATTTTTTTTAGACTTCAACGTGTTTCATTTTTCTGTGAAATAGAAATCAGCTTTTTGGCCTTCAACGTGTTTCATTTTTCTGTGAAACAGAAAGCATTAAGGTTAGCGTCTAGAAACTTGCATTTATAAATGAAAACCTATATTAAAAGATGAGAATTTTTTAATATTTTACATTGCTTGGACTGTGAAAGGTTCTTGTTTAAAGATGTACTTTGAAATCTAGTGGACAGTTTTCGGAAAAATGTTTGTGATACTTATGTGCATTGTTTATTTACAAGATTTATGATAAAAAAAATATTAAAAAGAATAAATAGGTTCTATTCATATCATATATGCAATATTTCAGGATATTTGACTTATTTGTTTTTGTTCTCTTCACTTTTGAAGTGTTCTCTGTTTATGGGTTTTTCTTCTTTTTCCATAGCCACAACAACAATCCTTGATGTAAGTATAAGAAAACAAGTGAAATTTCCATGCCAATAAATATTTGATAAAGTTGTTGTAAATCGTAAAAATCCAACAAATTTTGTTTCAAGCTATATACATATTCTCCACCCATTGATGCCCCTTGTATCTTGTACAAGATTGCAAAATGACGAAGGTATTTAGTGTTTGATTTTAAGCTATTATTAGGTTTCTTTTCAATTCACTAGATAACCATAACATAGATAGGATCACTGAGAAATACACAATCAAAAGAGACACATCATTTATCCTCGGAAACCTTCATGGGGGAGAAAACCCAGCAAAAACTTCCTTAATATAGATAGTCAATATAATGCCAAGAGAATAAACCAAACAATACAGAAATTCCTCTCCCAAGTATGTGTCTCTCTCTCTCTCTCTTCCTTCTTCTCCAACTGCAGCTCCAAACTTGCGCTCTAATGAACAAGTGGGTGAGTGAACAAATGAGGTGTTGGCCTCTCTTATTTATACAATCTGGTAGGTGTTGAACTAAGGTGTCTTTTCACTGGCAGGGCCAAATTCTCATTCTGGGTGGTTATAACCACTTTAATATATTCTAGGGGATGAATTCTCATTTGTCATGTTACAATTAAGGTTTGACCAATCCGCAAAAGGGGATTTGGTCATTTACAATGCCTGGCATGATCAATCCAAAAAAGGGGATTGATATAGTGAATAATACATCAATAATAAAATACAATACTCTTTGCAGTTACAATATTTCAACACTCCCCCTTAACAAGAAGGGTATTCTACAACAACATTAGGTGACAGAGAGGTCAGCATCATCAACAACATCTTGGAACATTGACTGGCATATCTATAAATCATCGGAAGTTTTTCTCATCGTCAATATCATCATTCACAGTAGGGAGTTGGAATGGCATCATCATCCTCATCAGCATGAGGCTACGATAACATCATCATCTTCGGCATGAAAGATGAAATAACATCATCATCATCATAATCATCTTCGGCAAGGAGCTAAAGTGGCATCATCGTCATCATCTTCAATAAGAAGCTGAAGTGGCATCATTATCATCAACTTCAGCAAGAAGCTGAAGTGGCATCATCATCATCATCTTCAGCAAGAAGCTGAAGTGGCATCATCATCATCAACTTCAGCAAGAAGCTGAAGTGGCATCATCATCATCAACTTCATCAACATGGATTAGTCTAACACTAATACATCATCATCATCAATAACAACACAAGGATGATACAACATCAAAAACAACAATATCACAACACAAAGGCTGGAGCATCATCAACAACAACAACATCATAGCATGAAGGTTGGAGCATCATCAACATCAACACTAGGCTGAGATTCTTCAGCACAAGGTTGGAATCACAGCACGAAGTTGGATACACAATATCATCAACACGAAGTTGGCATCACAACACGAGGTTGGAACATCATCACAGAACAAGGCTGGCACATCATCATAGCACGAGGCTGGTATGTCATCAACACGAGGTTGGCATCACAACACTTAAGCTGACACATCATCACAGCACGAGGTTGGCACATCATCACAACATAAGGCTGGCACATCATCACAACACAAGACTGACATATCATCAGCATGAAGTTGGCATCACAACACTTAAGTTGGCACATCATCACAGCACAAGGCTGGCACATCATCACAGCACAAGGTTGGCACATCATCATAGCACAAGGTTGGCATATCATCAACATGAAGCTGACATCACAACACTAGGCCGACACATCATCACAACAATTAAGTTGGCATCACAACACTAGGCTGGCACATCATCACAACAATTAAGCTGGCACATCAACACAACAATTAAGATAGCACATCAACACTACTCCCCCTTTTGAGGGAGGTCCTTTCGGACTATACCAAGCTTATCTCAAAAGTGCTCAAACTTTACACGAGATAGAGGCTTGGTCAACACATCAAAAAAATGTTCATCCGTGATAACATATTGGAGTTTTATGGCTCCTCTCTGCAACATATCATGAATGAAGAGATATCGGATCTCTATGTGCTTTGAATCATCATGGAACACAAGGTTCTCCATCATATTTATACAACTTTGGTTATCACATAGGATCATGGTGGCTTCCATCTCCAGATCAAATTGATCTATCAACAACATCTAAAGCCATGTGGCTTCACAACTGGTGGAACATGCAACAATGTATTCCACTTCTACCGTGCTCGGAGCAATGTTGAATTGCTCCCTACTATTCCATGAAGTCATGGCTGACCTCAGACTAAAACAACATCTTGAAGTTCTCTTTCTATCAGAAACACTTCCAGCGCAATATGAGTCGGTGTAACCACTCAGTTTGAAGTCATGGTCGTTAGTATAATAGAGACCAAAATCCAACGTACCCTTAAGGTATCTCATCATATGTTTTGCAGCAACAATGTGAACACGTCTAGGTTTTACCAAATACTGACTCAAGGAAAAACATGTATCTAGCCTGGTATTCGTCAGATAAATCACTGAACCAATAATATGTCTGTTCAGGGTAGCATCAACCAATTCTGACGAGGTATCTACCAGGAGCTTCAACTTCGTTTCCATGGGTGTGTTCATGGATTTACATTTCAACATGTCAAACCTCTTCATTTTAACTGCATACTTCCCTTGGTTAAGGAAGATCTTCTCTGTGCTCTGCCAAAGTTCAATACCTAAGAGATAATACCTTTAGATCTTTCATCAAACTCTATAGCAAGCTTCCTCTGCAATTTGTGATGAGATTTTCTTTATCTTGTCAAGAATACATCACCTACATATAGTAGTAACACCACTAACTCATCATTCATAACCTTGAGATAAAGGTTAGAATCAACTTTACTCTTTGGTAACTCCCAAGCTCTTCAGGAGACTTGTAAATCAAGCTCTAGGAGCTTGCTTCAATACGTACAAAGCTTCCTTCAACCTGCAGACTTGAGTCTTTCTATCTTCAATCTTCAAACCAAATTTTCGCGTTACATTGTACCAATCTGGTACACTTTCTCAGCTACAACTCAATCTGCACAAACATGTGCTAGCTCTATGTGATTTCTACAAGGCACTATCTGTCTCACTGTCTAGGAGTATGTCCTCTACTCCCTCTGTAACCGTTCCTTCTAGAATCTGGGACTCTGCACTTGCAGCTACTCTGAGGCTGAGAATGACTGCTTCATTCTCACTGTGGCTACTAAAATCTGAGAGTAACTCCTATTATTCTATCATGGCAACAGTTTCATCTGAAACTGAGAGTGGCTCAATAACTAATACTGAAGCTAGCTCTTCTTCTTTCATGGAGGTAACTTTATCTTTCATTGTATTCATGTCTCCATGACCCAACTAATGTAATGCAAGAACTGCCACTTGATTTTAAATATAGGGATTGCTTCCCCTGCATCTCATACTATATATGAATCATGGTTGTTCTGGTTGTCTTCATAAATACTAGAACTATTTCTTCAATAACTGGATTACGTGTCTCATCATAGTCTTTTCCCTCTTGCTGGGAGAATCCTCTTAGACACACATCAATCTTTGTACATATACACCATGCTTGATCTATATAGATCAATCTTGGAAGTCAATACTGACTTCTCTTCTAGTCTCATGGAAGAATCCATATCCTAGTCTTTCTGACTGGCTTCCTTCTTTGTCACCGAAACAAGGGAATCTTCCAGAAGATTTAATATCTTCTAGGAGTCTCTAAAGTTACGATCTAGTCTTCTCATGTCATTTGTATCCCAATCTTGGAAGTTGTCTCTCCATCTGATCCTTTCTAAGATCAGGCTTATCCTTGATTTCTTCTAAGTCTACAAGGACTTCATCATCTCTTTACAGGGTATACTTGGTGTTGAATACCAAATCTAAATGTAAAGTACTGAATCAGGATTCAAGTGAGTTTTTCTTTCGGTCAAGGTGGATTCATTAACCTTTGAACAATTCTGCTATGAGTTCTTGTTCTAATGTTCAATCATCTTTGGAGCCTTCTTCTCCTTACAATCAATCTTCATATGAGATACTCTGAATCTCAAAAGATATCTTCTTCTTCATCTTCTTGGGTACATGAATGTATATGGTCATGTACGTAGTCTGCTTCATATCTCATCTAATATGTTTCCTTTTACAACCTTCACTATAGCTTCCTCAAGGTTATCACATGTGACTTGAACAAGGTCAACAAAATAGCAAGCAAGAATAATACTCTTTTGATAATAGTAGATAAAACAAAAACACGAATAATCATCACAATACCTCCTTTAGAGCTATCACTTGTGACATGCCTGAAGCGAAGATCAAAAGTAAGAAATAGAATACGAAATGAGGTAAACACTCTTCTAGTGTTGAGATCAAACATTCCTCCATGGTAACTTGGAATCAACACAAGAATTTTCTCTTATAGGAGATGTTAGTTGTATATGTTACATTAAGCATGTATCTCAATATGCCCACATGCTACCAAGTATAATACTCTTCAAAGACTACTACCTCAACTATAGTGTTTTCTTGACACTTGCATGTTTTGAATCTTATCAACTTAATCAATCAAACCTA
>JZKD02S2205938.1:349645-378019 GCA_000966675.3 Picea glauca | reverse complement strand
AGCTCTATGATCTCAACTTTAATCCATCTAATACCTTGACTTTAATTTTGACCAAAGGTTAGTATGATGGTCATAGCTTCAACATGCAATCTAGATCAAAATAATGTCATAACAATTAGATGCATATCAAAATAATCAAACATGGGTTGTATTATTCCTCTGAATGTGTTGGATCTTGAGATCCTTCTAGATCTATGGCAAGAGATCCATTCTCCTGCAAATACCCTTTAAAGCTTAACAATCTAAACATATGTGGGTACATACCTCAGATAACATTTGTAGGTAGTGGCACCATCTGGTAGCGGCGGTAATAATTACCAACTCTTAAAAACTTCAAGGGTGATTGCATCTGCTACTTCGGCTGATACTTCAACTAATGTTGCAACTGCAATTGATACTGCAATTGATTCTGAGACTGCAACTGCAACTGCAACTTAGGGTTTTATGAGGAAACCCTAATTTTTCAAACTTCAAATTTTGAAATTTTGATCTAAGGGATAGATGCATTGAGTTGAGGCGAGTAAGCTAGTGCAGTCAGATTTCTGAAAATCCAAATTTTACCCCCTCAAACTTGACCAACATATTTATGGTACTTCTTGTACCTCTGGTTTTCTGGTACTAGTGAAAACTAGGGTTTCACTTTTTGGGAGATCTACCCACTGAAAAGGTGCGTTGAAGGTGCCAAATAATTCCTTGGGTTAGGGTGCACTTTTCTAGATGGTTTTGAGGCTGAAAACCGTCTTCAATAAAAATCCCTAATTTTCATGTACGACAACATTGACATTTTTCTTCTTCTTGTGAAAGATGCTCTCTTCAGCTTAGCTCTGATACCATGTTTGAGTTTAAGCTATTATTAGGTTTCTTTTAAATTCACTAGATAACCATATCATATATAGGATCACCGATAAATACACAATCACAAGAGACACATCATTTATCATGGGAAACCCTTATGGGGGAGAAAACCCAACAAAAACTTCCTTAATATAGATAGCCAATACAATGCCAAGAGAATAAACCAAACAATACAAAAAGTCCTCTCCCAAGTATGTGCCTCTCTCTCTCTTCCTTCTTCTCCAACTGTAGCTCCAAACTTGCGCTCTGATGAACAAGTGAGTAAGTGAACAAATGAGGCATTGGACTCTCTTATTTATACAATCTAGTAGGTGTTGAACTGAGGTGTCTTTTCACTAGCAGGGCCGACTTCTCATTCTGGGTGGTTATAACCACTTTAATATATTATGGGGGGCGACTTCTCATTTAGCATGTTACAATTAGGGTATGACCAATCCGCAAAAGGGGATTTGGTCATTTACAATGCCCGACATGATCAATCCACAAAAGGGGATTGACCTAATGAATAATACATGAATAATAAAATAGAATACTCTTTGCAGTTACAATATTTCAACATTTAGATTATAATTTTGTTATAAAGAGTAAAAGTAAAATTCATTATACAAGAATGTGATGTTCATTGTCCTTATCAACTAATGTTACATAATATAACATGGAGTGATATATTTTTAGTTTTTCCTTCATGATTCAAACAAAACAAGAGTAGCCTTTGTGAAAAATAATCATATTGTTTGTGATCTACTTTGCTTTCAAAAAGCAATGGATAATGTGATGTCATAGGAAACGTTGTTATTGTTACAATTTCTCAATTTTCAAATTCAGAGTTGCACAGTTGAACTTGTTAGAAATAAAGAGATGTGCTTGTTTTTCCATAGACAATATATAAATATTGTCACCCAACCATAGGCACAAAGGCCACCCCCAAGCACCTTAACCTTGACAAACAAAATAATTTTGGTAGCGGACCAATAGCCAACCAAGGATAGTGCACCTTTCTCCAAGGGTAGTGCACCAAGCAAGAATAACCAAAAACCAAGCAGAAAGTCCAAACCATAACCAAGATACCAAGTCCAACCAAAAGCCAAAATCCCAGTTGTAGCAGTTGCAGCTGCACTCCCTCTCCAAACTTGTACAACACTAGTCTTATGCAGTTGTGAGTGAGTGAGTGTCAAATGAGCTCTATTTATACTTCTCTATATCACTTGACTGGGTCGACTTCTCTTTTTGAGGGCTAATAACTCAATATTAAGTATTCTCTTGAGTCGATTCGTCTTCTAGGGTTTTTATCCAACATTTTAGGGTTTCTCTTGCTTCCTAGAATATTCTAGTCTTGGCAAAGGTTACATGTGGAGGTTAATACCTCCTGTAGCTACCATAATATCAACACTCCCTCCTATATAGGGAGATATTAAAGGTAATTGTCTTGAGAAAAAACAAACCATTCAACCAGTAGCATCATCATAGCCATAGGCTATCTTATGATCACCTAAATCAACTCATGAGCAACATCATCACTATCAGTATCATCGGATAGCATCAATTGCATCATTTCTCGAAGCCATACTCCATCTGCGTAATCAGGCATGATGTTGAATAAGTCACTCACTCCACAGAGTGATACAAGGACCATTCTTCTAATATGGACATATGTCCTAGAAGAATGAATGTCCCAACAGATGCTGAAAGCTACACCATGGGCTACAGAGACGATTCCTATAGGAATGTCAATCACAAAAAAATTTCTAATCGGGTCATATGTACCATAGAGATCCATCTCTACCTATATTCCTTAGAAAATATCTCTCTTGAACCATTTTCCTAATCGGGCCACAATCTGTGCCTTAGGAAAATACCAGTCCATGATAAGTTAACAAACTGTCAACCTCGACCATTCTCCACAGAGAAAATGCCTGTCCACCAAAACTTTATTCTATCTGGAAGATTCTTCGCCTAGAGAATGTCTATCCACCAACACATTGACTATCCATCTAGCTGGAAATCAACTCCAATACTAGTGGTAGTCTCCATGGCACTCAGATAGTATCATATTGTTGTTATAATTCCATCCAATAGAGCACAATTGTGTCTATCCATAGTAGTATACGACTATTATCCAGTGGTACACAACCACTCTTAGTAGCACACCGCTACTAACCAGTGACACACAATCACTACCAATGGATCACATCCACCATAGTAGCATACAACTACTATCCATAGACATACAATCTCCACAAAAATCATATCATCTTATATCAACCTGCATAAAAAATATCATGATACAAACTAAGTCATATGGGCCATTCTTCCACTGACATCTGTGATATTTGAAAGAGCATCTACCCTCAAAAAGTAAAACATCAGCCATGGGATATTTGGACTATTATTCACAAGCATAGAAGAATAATTGTCCTTGATTTCTGAGCTTGGATCATTCACCTAACTGGGCCATTCCTCCAACACTAATCATAGTGCAACCTGGAGAGAATGAGTCTGCCCTAGGGAATGTCTATCCCTGATTGCTGAACCTGGACCATTCACCTAAATGGGCCATTCCTCTGGCACTAATCACAATGCAACCTGTAGAAAATGAGTATGCCCTAGAGAATGACTATCGAAACCATTTCCTATGGAAATGACTCTCCTGCGCCAATCTCCAAAATGGACCATTCTTCGAAACTGATCACAATTTTGAACTTCGAAAGAATGAATTCCCAGAGAGGTGGACTATTCTACTTGACCACTACTCAGAGTGACTGCCAAGAAGAATGACTATCCTAGACCATTCCCCCACACTGACCATAAGGGGAATCATTGTCTATGGTACATCAACAATCTATCGGACCATTTTCATTATGAAAATGACTATCTGATATTGACCATTTTCTGAACTGGAAAATGACTGTCTGTCAGAAATATCGAACCAATTTTCATATTGGAAAGGAAGTGCCCAACCTGGACCATTTTTCAAACTGGAAAATGAATTTCCATAAATCAATAACATATCAATTCTCCCTCCCAACCTGGGAGTAATCACTTCATTTTTCAATAAGGAAGTCATCTCCATGAGCCCCAACTTGTCCCTTAAGTACGCAAATGTTTCATCTTGGACAAAGGATTTACCAAAATATATGTTATATTCTCATCTATGGAGATATATTGGAGAACCACTTCTCCCCTCTGGACTTTATCACAGAGAATGTAATTCTTGATCTCAATGTGCTTTGAACTGTCATGGAACATCAGGTTCTCTGAAAGCTTCGCATAGCTCTGATCATCACAATATATCACGGTCAAATTCAACACTTGATCAGACAATCCAGAAACCAACTTACGGAGCCACACTGCTTATGTAAAAGCATCACAAGCTGCAATATACTCTACTTCTGCATTGCTAAGTGCAACAGACTTATGTTTCCTGCTAGCCCGTGACATCGTGGCAAAGCTCAAACTGAAACATATCCAAGTAGCACTTCTTCTCTCATCTGTACTCCCTACCCAATCCATGCAATTGCATATCATAACTCAAACATCCCACAAGGAAAATATCCGGTTGAGTATTCTCCAAATACATTAATGAGCCAATCAATTGTCGATACCGAGAGGGGTCTACTGGCTCAGAGTCTCTCAACTTCTTCAGATCTGTCATCATGGGATTTTTCCATGGATTTGTAATCCATCATCCCAGACTTCTGAAAAACCATTTCAATATACTTCCTTTGTCATAGGAAGTTTTCACCACGCTTTTTTTGTACATGAGAGGATCTGCACCAAGTTTGCTTGAATCCATACAAGGTCTTCTTCCATTTTCATACAAGGGTCTCTTTCTGGTATACCTCAAAACCTTGAGGTTTATCTACATACACCTCTTCTTCAATTACTCTGTTGAGAAGAACAGTCTTTACATTCATCTGATGTAAACTCCAACCCATGGATACTGCAAGAGATATAATGGCTCAGGTAGAGGTATGGCTGGTTACTGAAACAAGCTATCATCATAGTCTTCTCCCTCCTTCTAGGAGAACCTTCTATAATCCCCGAGTCTTGCCTTGTATCTATCAATGCTCAAGTCTTTTTCAAAATTTCTCACATACATTGTTCTTCATTACAACTTCCTTCCATTCCTTATGCTTGACTGCTTTCAGTGAATTCAAACTGGTTCAATTGGTTGTTCTGACTTTTTCTTTCTTTCTTGGAATCTTCATGTTCTTCCTCATGTTTTTATTCAATGTTGGAGTCCATGGAATCTTCTATAGATTACATACCCTTATTTCTTGAAGGCTCCAACCTTCCGTCATAGGAACATAAATGTAGATGGACAACGAAGGATATTCAAGGATTCTTTTCAAATAAGACTTCTTCTAGAGTCAAGCGAAACATGTGTCACTTATCATGGTTGCTACTTCCAATGAAGAACATGAACAGATACTTCATGGTATTCACAGATTCTTCAATGGGTCATATCGTTGAGGATTAGCTCCCTCTTAATCCTAACTTAATGCCTGAATGAGAAATATGCATTCCCTTCTTTTGGAATTCTGTGATCAGCTCCCTCCATATGAGAGAGTCCATGATTTTGTCTGATGCATCTCTCTTTTCTTTCTGCAAAGTGTCACAAGCATGTTCTAGTTTCCTTTTGATACCTGACTTCCTTCGATTCTGACTCCTCTGAGTCTCTTTAAGTTTGTTTCTATTTTTTTTTATTTCTTCCCATCTTGCAGTTGTGGGATCCTTATAAACTTCTTCTATGACATCTTCCACAAGGATTGTTCATCAAACATATTTCACAAGGGTACCTACCCAAAACAAGAATAAAAAGAGCAAACAAGAAATAAATATCTAGAGGAGATGTTAGTTCAACTTGCGAACAAGTACAATAAGCATCTATATGAATACTATTCATATGCAGTTGATTATTCATTGCACCTAGCAATAATATAATATTTCAAATATTGATTTCATAATTTGTATTTTAGCAACTATCACCCTTGATATACACAAATTTGAAGCTTAACAATTTAATCAAACCTAGAACCTGAAGCCTCAATTATTATGGAGGGTGCGCTTATTCCTCTGAATGCATTGAATCCAAGATTACATCTTGGAAACGGTCTCTAACAATTTTTTGGAAACACACTCATGTTTTTCTAGATGATATAACTTAGATAGAATATACAAGTGCATACCTTTGAAACCTTGTAGCATCGTTAATCTTGTCTTCCAATCTGAAACTAGATACCGTCTTGACAAGAAGAGATTAGAAAATCAATCAGAAGATTCAACGATTATAACAAGCTAGAAACAAAAAAATTTCAACTTTGACCTCAAAATCAATTTTGACCAAAAGTCAACCTTTTGTCTTTGAATTTGACCAGTCAACCTTTGACTTTAACTAGTCAGACTTTGAATTTGACCAAAAATTCAAACCTGTTGTTTTTGCTAGATGAGGGTACCAAGAGATGCGCTAGGCTAGGGTTCACTAGGATGTCAAGAAATTAAGTCAAACACTTCATCAGAAGTGCTTGAACACAAGGGTTAGGGTTTCTTGCAGCTGCATAGTTAGAAAACCTAGCTACAGCTGTAACTGGTATCATAACGACCTTAACAAATAACTTTCCCAATCTATCTTCCAGTGGTTATATTATCTGAAGATAGTGTAGGCCCATAACCTATTATAAATAAATAGATGTGATCATTTTTCCATAGATAATATAGAAATATTGTCACCCAACCATAGGCACAAAGGCCACCCCCGAGCACCTTAACCTTGACAGATAAAATAATTCTGGTAGTCTACCAATAGCCAACCAATACTAGTGCACCTTTCTCCAATGGTAGTGCACCAAGAAAGAATAACCAGAAACCATGAAAAAATTCCAAAGCATAACCAAGAGACCAAGTCCAACCAAAATCCAAAATCCCAGTTGCAACAATTGCAAATGCACTCCCTCTCCAAACTTGCGCACCACTAGTCTTATGCAGTTGTGAGTGAGTGAGTTTCAAATGAGCTCTAGCACCCTCTATTTATACTACTCTATCTCAATTGACTAGGCCGAATTCTCTTTTTGGGGGCTAATAACTCAATATTAAATATTCTCTTGAGTCGACTTGTCTTCTAGGTTTTTTATCCAACGTTTTAGGGTTTCTCTTGCTTCCCAGAATATTCTAGTCTTTTCAAAGGTTACATGTGGAGGCTAATACCTCCTGCAGGTACCATAATATCAACAGAACTGTCCTAATTATTATATGGAAGATGAACCTGTCTGCACATATGAAAACAAATATTTTTTTTCCAAGAATTTGGTAATAGTTTTGGGTATTTATTATAGTTGTAAAATTAGAATATTGTTTAGTAATGGAATCAATAAAATATTGATTATATACCTCTAGTTTTGTGCATTATAGAGAGCTCTCTTTTCTTGACTCGTCAACCAAATCTAGAATAAGCAATGGCAATTGTGATGAAATCTAGAATAAGCAATGGCAATTGTGATGAAATCTAGAATAAGCAATGGCAATTGTGATGAAATCTAGAATAAGCAATGGAAATTGTGATGAAATCTAGAATAAGCAATGTCAACTGCAATAAAATTGGGCTCTTGAATTGAGAAATCCTCAACAACAATCATATATGGAGCGCCTATTGAAGCGATAAATCCTCAACATCAATTATATATGGAGCTCCTAGAGGCATAGGGTAGGAGTTGTTAATTTGTTGGACCTGCATTTCCCTTGTCGATGTCCAAGGAAGAAGCATGATCTTAGTAGTAGGTTGTGTGAGCCTCATTAAACTAAGATCCCAGACCATAAGCAAAGGTTTCTTGCACATATCAAAGGTGTCGTTTTTCCAACAAGTGGAGCACATGCAACATGCAAAGAGGACGCGTGGTAGATAGCCTTCTGAAGCCGCAGAGGATGTGTGGTAGATATCATCTTGAAGCTCTGTAGGAATTTCATTATCTAAAATCAGACTGTATGTAATGCTAGCATCTATATGCATGTGTGGTGTTGTGAAGGTGGTGAAAGCAGTGGATGCAGAATTTTCATACAGTGAAGGAAGTGGTTGTGAAGTTGTCAGAAGTAAAAAGTTAGGATATAATAGATGTATGAAAAAAAAACACATTGGGAGGAGCCAAGCCTGCAATAAGACTAGAAATGTTAGAACAAAGAGGATTGTAAAGAAATTAATTTTTACAAAAATATTTAATAAGAAAAATTGCAAACCATACTAAAAAGTTAGAATATAATAGATATATGAAATGTCAAACATTAACTAATATGCATTCAACATTGAATCAAATGTTATAGTTCATGTCCTTCGACATTTAATGGATGTTTTTCCACATTCGTGAATAACATTCCTAATAAATTTGTCAACATAAACTAATGCACCCACCCAAGGGGATTTGAACTAGGCACCTGTTGGCACGGAACTAGCCAAGTTCCCAACAACATTGGTGACAACTGGTTGAGCTAATCCCTTGGGATAATTTTTATTTTATGTGTGTGAAATTTATTTATTTTTCAACAAAAAAATATTATATTTGATATTTTAAAAACAGAATCAGAGTATACATTGACTTAGCCCATTAAGACTTCAATAACAAGAATGTATAAACACCCCTCCCAGACCTATTTTGACTTATTAACAACCTCCAATACAAGAGACATTACTGACATAAGTACAATCTTCCAACTCAAAACTACAAGAAAAATAGCATACTAAATGTCCAAAAGCATGGCTAGACACAATGGGCATATTTAGATTGAGAAGAGAGACAATCATAAACTTGAGACAGGATGAAAAAACTATCGTAGGATGAACTTATAAGATTTAGAAACTAGAATGGAGTCCTCACATTCTTGTTCGAATAACATGTTCTCTTGTTGGTAAATACACATACACACACATAAACATTGATTTATATAGGAGTGAGTTAATAAGTGGACCAAGTCAACCTTTCTTGTCAGTTCATTTTTTCCTAGTGAGGTAAAGTTCTATCCCGATCATCTCTTTTTTTCAAAATTTTAATGATCCAAGTCATATTGAAATAGGACAAAACCCTTGAAGGCAAAGTTCCATAGTCAAAATTCCCATCAATGTGGTGGAACTATAAATTTCGACAAAATTCCTACCAAATTTGGGTGAGGATTTCCACCGAGAAGAGGTTGAGTTTGTCCACTTATTAACTTAATTATTGTTTTGTATATATAAGTCATATCCCACATAACCTGTGTAGACTAGAGCTTAACAACATCATATGAGAGCCACGATTTAATAGCCCTAGTTCTTTTATTAATTTTTAAATTATTAAAAAAATTATTTATTTTTTAATTATGTGTGTGTGTGAAAAATAATTGTCCTTACTTTCACTCATTTAAGCATTTAGAGTGAGGACGTTAATATATTGTCAATATTCCATGAATTTTCTCTCTTATTTATTCATTTTTTGGATGGAGGGTGGTATTAACCATTAATTATAATAGTGGCTAGTAACTCCATAAGACACCATGATAATAGATTACGCAACTTCATAAACTTTATATTTCAATGAAAATATTGAACTAACCAAAATATTTTTGAATTCCATAACATTGGTGAGTTCAAGTCCAATGCAATCCTTTCATAGATCGAAAAGGAAAACACAAAGAGAAACGTAGCAAGCAAAATTTCTAAACAAATTTGTAATACTTATAATATCAAGTAATTCAATCTCTCTAACCATTCAACATAGAACTTATTCAAATTTTCCTTCTAATAGTATTCCTCAGCGAACACTAAACGAATTTTGGAAAAACCATTTGGTATGATTATGACTTGTCCTTCTAATAATATTCTCTAACGAACATTGAACATAAACATATGTTGCATGGAAGCTTAGTCCCTGTCTGGAAAGTTTGGAAATATATAATGAATAGGCAAACTTAATATGACATGTATTGTACCCAACCATCTAGGTTGGGCCATGCCACATAAAAATCTCCCTTCTTACAGCTCTGATACCATAGTTTAATGTTCCCCAACCCAACCGAGGAACATTACGGTGTAGAATACACATAAAAATGAAATTTATGTAACTAAAGTAATTATTTTACTGTTATTCGATTTCCTATATCTTACAACTACAAATTTAAAACAGATTTAGCTATTGTCTATCACTATAAAAAAAATACATCTAAAGCATGATAATAATCAACATGATATGAAGTTAAATCGCTCATTACAACAACATATAAGTCAATCTCATTCACTCAGAGTTCATGCACGACAATAATACATGTAAATAACTCAACAACAAGATAAAACACTTATCTTTAAACAAGAATTGTGCAACCAGTTGCTTGGGACGTATGTTCCGCCCAACCATAGACTGATTGTTCCAAATATCAACACCCATTCACCCTCGAGTTGAGGCTAGTAATACAAAAAAGAGGGTGGTCTCTCACAGTCCACTCATAGCTCATAAAACTCATAACCCAATTGATATTCTCCTACAACTATCTCGATTTTTATACCATCTCTCTTCCTCTTGACCTGCCAAACCCAATGAATGCACCATTCATTTATCAGGGATAACCCAAGGGACATGTGCCATCCATTTATCATGGTTCACCCAAGGAATGTTCCATTCATTTATCAGGTCTCTCTGGCACACGTAGTTAGGAATATCTCATCTAGGAACTCAAGGGAACTTGTTACAAGGAAAACTACCAACAAACCAATAAAAAACACTTTTTGTTACAGTGCAACTCACTTCGGAGTTCACTCTTCAGGCCTGACAACCCGGCTCTTCAATATTCAACTCCAAAATGCTCCAAATACGTCGATCTTGCTCTAGAATCCTCTCTCCATGGTTGCACCCACTTCAATCTCTCTTTCTTTCTCTCTTGCATAAAAAAATTCTTGTCCCTGGCTGTTGTCCCAACCCATACGAATTTCCTCCCTTTGGATTTCCTTTATTGACTCGCACTCTTCCCCAAGTTGATTGTAATCAACCCCCATGTGCCCAATAACTCTGGGATGTGACCACTCACAACCACCCTCTTACATGTATCAAATGATTGGCTTTGGGAACACTCAATCAGAAATCAGAAGATTCATATACAATTAGCAAATTTAGGAAAATGGGTTAAATTAATATACATGGGTATTTCCCCCTTGTACCCCTCTTGTATATTACCATAGACACTCCCCTCTCTTGTGTATTAATTCAGCCCCCATCTCTTGTCCATGTCCCCTTAGTAGCTGGCATCACATATTATTATTAAAACATAGAGATACAATTTTCATATTACATCGCTTGGTTGTAGCCACATTAAATCAATACAGACACTTCGCCCAAACACATCGGCTCACTAGCCTAATTCAAATTTATACAATTACATTATAATTCACAGGGATCAGAACTGGGGATGTTACATTCCCTCCCCCTTATTTTTTCATTGTCCTCACTGCACAACACCCTACAAGTGTAATTTCATTTTACAATTTTGGTTCCCCAACCAATAATCAACATATAGGATCTCTGGCCCAAAATCGCACAGGCATTCTAGCCTAAAAAAATTACATAGGCACTCTGGACCCAATACCAAATATTCATAGGTACTCAAATCCCAAAAATAATAAATGCATAGGTCCTCTATCCTAAAAACACATATACAAAGGCACCCTAGCCTTAAACATATACACAAGCCATCGACATTCTCCTACAACTATCCCGATTTCCACCAGCTCTCTTCCCATTAACCTGCCCAACCCAAGGAATGGTTTCTCATTCATTTATCAGGGTTGACCCAAGGAATGTGTCATCCATTTATCAAGGATAACCCAAGGGATGTACCATCTGTTTATCAAGTCTAACCCAAGGAATGAGCCATTTGTTTATCAAGGTCTCTCCTGCATAGGTAACTAGGAATCTCACTACTGGGAACTCAAGGGAATTACTGCTAGGAAAAATATCAGTAAAATAACCAGCAGAAACCTTGTTGTTGCAATGAAACTCACACAAGAGCTCACTCTTCAGGCCTGGCAACCTAGTTCTTCGACAGTGCAACTCACACAGGAGTTCACTCTTCAGGCCTAATAACCTAGTTCTTCGATAGTGAAACTTACATATGAGTTCACTCTTCAGGCCTAACAACCTATTTCTTCGACAGTGTGACTGACACAAGAGTTCACTCTTCAGGCCTGACAACCTAGTTCTTCTGCAAGCCTGACAACTTGCTTCTTCTACAAGTTTGAAAACTTGTTTCTTCAACAGTGAAACTCACACAAGAGTTCACTCTTCAGGCCTAACAACCTGGTTCTTCATGTTGTACATACCCTCTAGGCTCAGGCATCCCTTTCACTAATATACAATTCCTCAAGTGATCCATCATTTTCCAAGGTGTTCTCTTGCATACAAATGCCAACTTGTTGCTAGATTTCCACTAGCAATCCACAACATGTGGCAATCATCCTATCTGCATCACATGCATATAGTGAATATGAGACATCATCATAAAAAATTTAATTATGAAATTTCCAATATGTTTTACCCAGGAAAACAAAATTCCCAAACATGAGTTTTCTTCTCATAATTGTTTGGCGCTTGCAACAGTAGATATCAGTCTTCCTTACAGCTTACACCACTGCCATATCCAAGACCATTCTTCCTGCAATTTTCTCAATTTTCATGCAACCAAAAAAATTGTTAGCATATCATAACAATTTCCAATTATAAATTTTTCAAATCTGGTTATACAGGAAAATAAAAATTCCTACGCATGAGATTTATTCTCATTATGTTTGGCTCTTGCAGCAATATATACTAGTCTTCCTTATGGGCTTACATTATTTCCATATCCAAGACTATTCTTCCTGCAATTTTCTCAATTTTCTTGCAACCAAACACGTTGTTAATATCTCATGCATGATATTTTTATTTAGTCCAAGAAGTGATTTTGAGAATTATAGTAATCTAAAAATTCCATCACTTCCAACTATTATTCATATTAAAAAGGGAATTAATCCATTAATCAGATTATCTAGAATGGAACTATCATTCACTATATATGCATTATCAACACACCAAGATTTTCATAATGCAATCAAACTTTACCAATAAGTAAAACCATTGTGCCAATAATCATGGCCCCATCTACACAATGCATACTTGCATTGACTCTGGAAAATTGTATGTTCATGTCATGTATTCACCGTGTGAGTTGGAATATATGGCCCATGCCTCAATACCTCATCCAAACTCTTCCCCACAACCCGTCTGATCCTTTGGATACCTTCCTCTTCAACCCATACACAACACTAGGAACATCATATATTAGTGTTATTTAGTGTAGGAAAAAAAGTTGCAGTCCAAACCTCAGTTACGTAGGGGAAAAACATTATGCACCTGGATGACATTATATCCTTTCCATATACATTTCCATCATGGCCTCACACATGACCATCTCTAATGGATTTCATCGCTATAACATGAGTGATGTCTCCTGACATAACTCGGTTATGACCTCATAACCAACATAACACGGTATGCAATTAGTTTTACATAAATGCATTCAAGCAACAAATATTATTTTCATACTCAAGGCCTCATTCCTTTACATCAATTCAAATTTTGAGATTCAACTAATGGAATTCTTACCTCAATTCCCTTCAACAATTATACTTCATAACAACCCCAAATGCATACATTTATGACTATCATAAATTTACTTGATGCTACTCAAACAACTCATACTTTATAAAATCTCATAGAATCTTTTTTTCCAATCTCTTGATCAACATTCCCACCATCCTCATTTTTTCTTTGTATGGATGGATACCATAAGCAACAATATCATCAAGCTATAATCGTGTTTCCTGGATACACAATTCATGATTAGTTTTATTCATATATTCACAATTCTACACTCCACCATTGCTTATGTACTCTAATTTTGTTGCGCACTCTGATAATAGAGGCAACTTTCTTTCTTGTGTACTTTTAGACAAGAGTTGCTAGATCATATCTAACAATCCCTTCTGCTTTCACTCAGATATGACTCTTCCAGTTCAAGATTCATGCATCATCTCATGATGTCCTTTTTTATCCTCTTGCAACAATATTGACCTCTTTCCTATCCAATGGACAATGGGATTAATCTAGAACAGACCCACACAATGCTCAATGGTGTAATCTTATCATTTTTCTAGAAATCCTTGTCCACGCAACACTCTCTACAGAGTGCTCTTCTTCCTAATGGCAATGTCAGGTTATTAAGCTTAACCTTTGTTTATGTGTAAAAAATATTGCACTTCAAGTGTGCCTCTAGGCTTATGCATAGGTATTATCCTAAGCATCTACAATCTTAATTACACAACAATCACCTTTGGCACTCACCTCTATCATTGGGAATGTTTCTCCAAACTTTGACACTATTTAGAAAAATATTCACATCAAGTAATTACACGTCTCTTGGAACCCAAATCCATTTTTCGTTACTTGTCGTGTAGCTCTTTATTGCCTCAACCAACTTCTAAAATCTCTTCCATGTTTCCATTACTTTGATATTCAATCATATTCTTGAATCTATCTTATTATACCTCTAATTTTGCATCATGTGCAAGTAACCACTTCTATTAGAATTACGCATAGTATAGAAATTTTGTCAATTAATGCTACAGGTCATTATTTATCCCAATTGATGAAGGACACAATGCACCAAGTTAAAAAATTTATTCCTTAGATGCATTCCTCTTTGAAACATTTTTCCAATGACCGTACTCATGCCCCAATCTGAGTTCTGAGCGAAAGGTTACAGCATTTACATGTTTCCCATTCCACTCTTCTTGTTACCACAACAATCTATTTTATCACTTTTTGAGTAATTATAACGCCCAATTAAAATTATGGGTGGAAACATGTCCTTTACTCCTCAATACCTTTCCAACAACTATTTGTTTGCTCAAATTTGAGCTCCAAGCTGAAAGTTATGGTGGCAAACAATGAAGGAATATTCATTAGCATGTGCAACATGGTAGCAATGCTCTACAACCATCTGATTATTTCTTGATTACATCTCGTCATTGATCTATCTTAATGGATTCACTATGGATCTTATTCATATCTCTTCTTCATTTTGGGCTTTCACGCTCTCCAATTTTCACCCTCTAGTTCCTCCGCACTCACTTTGCGCTTATACTTAGATTCCTTATTGTATTCACGAGCTCGTGGGTGGCGAACTCGCAGACTCATGGCCTATCTCCATACCTTCAATGAACTCACCACCAACACTTACCTTATTTTCCTTCATGAACTCCCAGACTCGTAATATTGTATCCTTCCTTTCATAAGTTCGTCCAAGAAGTATCAACACTTAACCATTTTTCCATCTCTTACTGCAGACTCGCAATAACTTGACACTTAGACAAATTCCAAGATCTTATTGTAGTTTCATGGGACTGACAGTTGTCCTACCACATGAATTCACATCACCCACCAATTGTCATCTCATCCAACATATACCTTCCATCATGGAAATACATGTCTTTCTTCTACCACCTCAGCTGACACGTGGCATCTGCGTCATGTCGATGTCATCGTATGGAAAAATACCTAATTTTTTTTATTTGCTTATTTTCAAAATTTCCAAAGAGGCTCAATTCTTCACATTACCCATGAAATTTATCTCAATTTTACTACAGTAATTTAATAAAACAAGTTGCATACATACTCCCGAAATCAATTCTTTGTGAATTTCCACTATAGCATTCTGCTAACTCGGCCCATCTAGGCTCAATGTTGAAAATTGGGCTCTGATACCACTTTGTAACGTACCCAACCACTCAGGTTGGGCCATGCCACATAAAACTCTCCCTTCTTACAACTCTGATACCATAGTGTAATGTTCCCCAACCCAACCAAGGAAAATTACGGTGCAGTATACACATAAAAACGAAATTTATGTAACTAAAGTAATTCTTTTATTGTTAGTCGATTTCCTATATCTTATAGCTACAAATTTAAAACAAATTTAGCTATTGTGTATCACTATAAAACAAATACATCTAAAGCATGCTAATAATCAACATGAAATGAAGCTAAACCGCTCATTACAACAACATATAAGTCATTCTCATTCACGGAGAGTTCATGCACGACAATAACACATGTAAATAACTCAACAACAAGATAAAACATTTATCTTTAAACAAGAATTGTGCAACCAGCTGCTTGGGACATATGTTCCACCCAACCATAGATTGATTGTTCCAAATCTCAACATCCATTCACCCTCGATCTGAGGCTAGTAATCCAAAAAAGAGGGTGTTCTCTCACAGCTCATAAAACTCATAACCCGACTGATATTCTCCTACAACTATCCCAATTTTTCTACCATCTCTCTTCCTCTTGACCTGCCCAACCCAAGGAATGCACCATTCGTTTATCAAAGATAACCCAAGGGATGTGCCATCCATTTATTAGGTTTAACCCAAGGAATGTGTCATTCGTTTATCAGGGTCTCTCTGGCACGCATAGCTAGGAATATCTCAACTGGGAACTCAAGGGAACTTGTTACTAGGAAAACTACCAACAAACCAATAACAAACACTTGTTGTTACAATGAAACTCACTTCAGAGTTCACTCTTAAGGCTTGACAACTTGGCTCTTCAATCTTCAACTCCAAAACGCTCCAAATATGTCTAGCTCTCTCTGGAATCCGCTCTCCATGACTGTACCCACTTGCAACTCTCTTTATTGCTCTCTTACACAAAAACTTCTTGTCCCCGGTTGTTGTTCCAACCCATATGAAATTCATCCCTTTGGCTTGCCTTTCTTGATTCATACTCTTCCCCAAGTTGATTGTACTCAACCCCCATGTTCCCAATAACTCTGGGATGTGACCACTCACAACCATCCTCTTACATGTATTCAATGATTGGCTTTGGGAACACTTAATCATAAATCGCAAGGTTCATATACAATTAGAAAATTTAGGAAAATGGGTTAAATTAATATACATGAGTATTTCCCTCTTGGACCCCTCTTGGCCATTACCCTAGACACTCCCATCTCTTGTACATGTCCTCTTAGCAGTTGGCATCAAATTTTATTATTAAAACATAGAGATACAATTCACATATTACATCGCTTGGGCGTAGCCACATTAAATCAATACGGGCTCTTCACCCAAACACGTCGTCTTAGCAACCTAATTCACATTTATACAATTACATTATAATTCACGGGGATTAGAATTGGGGATGTTACATGACTAAATTTTCATTAAGGTAGTCGAGATGTATATACATCCATGGTGATTTACCTATACCTAATTTTGTTAAAAGAATAACACATCTTAGAGTTACCATACTTTTACATGATGTAAAAGTGGCCACAATTATGTTAGTGCTTTTTGATATGAATACAACAGATAGGTTATGCTCGATAATATGCTTTCTCTATAAAGAATGCATATGGTTCAATTAAATTATAAGCGAAGTTAGAAAATGTTGAGCTATAAGGGGCAATGTTACTCATACATAAATGTATACTTTGGGTCAAACACACTGCCATTTGTCAAATCCTCATATATGCAATATTTCTGGATATTTGACTTATTTGTTTTTATTCTCTTTATTTTTTAAGTGTTTTCTTTTATTACGATTTTTCCCTTTTTTTTTCCATAGCCACATCAACAACTCTTGATGTAAGTATAAACAAACAGTGATTGGGCATGATAAACATGTAAACTTTTCATGTCAATAAATATTTGATAAAGTTGTTGTAATTGGTAAAAATCCAACAATTTATGTTTCATGCCATATACATATTCTCCACCCATTGATGCCCCTTGTGTCTTGTACACGGTTGAAAAATGACGAAGATATTTAAATTATAATTTTTTGTTATAAAGAGTAAAAGTAAAATGCATTATACAAGAGTGTGATGGTCAATGTCCTTATCAGCTTGTGTTACAAAATATAACATGGATTGGTGTATTTTTAGTTTTACCTTCATGATTCAGACAAAATAAGAGTAACCTTTGTGAAACATAATCATATTTCGTTGTAATATATTGTGCTTTCAAAAAGCAATGGATATTGTGATGCCATAGAAAACGTTGTTATTGTTGAAAAAATAGAATATTTTTTAGTAACAGAATCAATAAAATATTGATTATATACCTCTAGTTTTGTGCATTATAGTGAGCTCTATTTTCTTGATTGGTGTTTTTTTTCTTGACTAGTCGGCCAAATCTAGAATAAACAATGGAAACTGCAATGAAATCTAGAATAATCAATTTCATATGCAATGAAATTGGGTTGTTGAATTGAGAAATCCTCAAGAATAATCATATATGGAGTGCCTAGCAACAAAGGGTAGGATTTATTGCTTTGTTGGAATTGCATTTCCATGGTCGATGTCCAAGGAAGAACTAAGAGCTTAGTAGTAGGTTTTGTGATCCTCCTTAAACTGATATCCTAGAACAAAAGCAGAGGTTGCTTGCACAGATCAAAGGTGTTGTTGTTCCAACAAGTGGAGCACATGCATCATGCAAAGAGGATGCATGGTAGATATCCTTCTGAAGATATAAAGGATGCACGGTAGATAGCCTCGTGAAGATCTATATGAATGTTGTGAACTAAAATTAGACTGTATGTAATGAGTGCATCCATATGCATAGGTGGTTCTATGAAGGTGGTGGAGGAAGTGGTTGCAAAATTGTCAGACGGTCAAGGCAGTGACTACAAAGTTGTCTGAAGTAAAAAGTTATGATATAATAGATATATGAACATAAATAAATTTTTGATCCTAAAAAGTTAGGATATAATATATGAAAAAAAAAACAATTGGGAGGAGCGAAGACTATAATAATGCTTGAAATGTTAGAACCAAAATGATTGTAAAGAAATATTTTTTTACAAAAAATATTTAATAAGGAAAATTTCAAACCATACTAAAAAGCTAGGATATAATAGATATATGAAAAGTCAAGAATTAACTAATATGCATTCAATGTTGAATCAAATGTTATAGTTTGATTCCTTCGACAGGGACTAATAACTAACATGTATTAGATCTTCATTGTTTGAGGTAAGAATCTTAGAATATATTTTTCTCGAACACCCCAATAAAAAAAATGATAATACAAAAAAACAAAGTTTATAAACATGGGAAAAGGATCACTCCGGTAGGATTCATGATCTTATATTTGATGATAACTCATTCAACATGATCCACAACTTGGTATCATTCCATTAGAGATCATTTGACGCCAACTTTGGTGAGGATATACTTAGTTATTATTTGGGTATCATTGACATGAAGCTCAATATATTTAGGTGTGTCTTGCCACCACTCCTAACTTGCTTCATTCAAGGTCTGCTCCCTTATAGTATAGGTTTTGTTGTTCTATTGTTTCCTCCATGCTTTCATAATTTTCCTTAATAATCTATATAATAATGTCTCTCATTTCCCATTCACTATAAGGAAATAAGTATTTTATGGAGGTCGTTTTCAAATATCTTTTCTTATGGAGGGTTTTAATAGAGGTTGGAGAAATGTTTTTTTTTAGAAAATGGATGATGGTTCTCCTTAATATCAAAGGTGCCTTAGTGTGTTTATTGTAATGAGGAACCATCATGGGATATCCATAAGGCACCAACCAATGGTGTGTTGCAAGGTCATTAGAGCACCATGAATGGGAGGTTTGTATCAACTAACATATTGCACCAAAATGCCTCCCTTGACATTATGAGGATGTGGTACCAATGATGCTTCATGATTTGATGCATTGATACAATATATGCATTAACTTTAATAGAGCATGAAAGATAATAATTTCCACTAGAAAATTGTTTTTCCATGTAGAATTTTTTGTTAATCATGGGAATTAATGCAACTTCAGAAATTTCAACTCTTTCCTAGAGGCTTCTTGGTTCTTAACCTTGTTGGGTATGTGTTATATTCTTTGCACAACCAAACCTAGTGTTATGTTTTGGAATTTTTTGTGTTTGTTTTTAGTGGCTTTTCAGCACATGGTTTTCGTTGATGGTTTTCTAATTTCGGTTAAGGAAATAGGGTTGTTGACTAATCTGGGTCAATGGATTAGGGGTTTTGGATGCCACGGGATCCTATATGTATTGTATTGTAAACAATGAAGATATGATGAATAAAAGACTAGAGGTGCAGCTCTAAACAGGTTGTTGGTTTTCCTGGTTTGGGTTTCTAGGGTAAAATATCAGTGTAATGTGTGTGTGTGTGTGCCATTGTATCTTTTCTGTTTTTATTAAGAATCTGTTTGTAGTAATTAATTGTACAAGGTTAAAATCTACAAACCTCATGAGTTTTTTATCCTTAGGGTTGTTATGAAATATGATGAAACAACAACAATTGGTAATGTTTCACCACTTAACAACCCCAATCAACAACTTGGAAATCCAAAATAAAAGATACCAAATGTGTGGCAACAATTTCAACCCTGTAGGGAAACCTTGTCATGCATAAACGATATATGAAAATCACTTTATGACAATTGTAATTACAACAATATATATGCCCTATCTTCTGAAATTTTAATGTTAAATCACTTAACAATTCATCCTTAACTTATGTCAAATCAGTGATACATACAAGTGTTGGAAATTACCAAACCATGAAAATAAATATAGTTGAAAATCAAATACAAAATAAGACAAGTATTGGTAGTTTAACTTCATATATATATATATATATGAAGTTCATGTACATACCGTAGACTCATTTGAAGGCTAGTACAATCCTACATCTCTCCAAAAACATAACTACGAAAAACCAAGAAAATTCCTAGCCAACACTAAGGAGCTCCAACAAGAAAAAGTCACACATGCAAGTCCTCCAAGGCAATATGTCTCCTCTTCTCCACTTCTTAAACAAGTACAATATATGGTTTAATAACAAAATCATAGCTCCAATGTCTCCAAGGGATGAAACCCTAGCCCAAGTATTCAAGATGCTCCACAAGCTCCAAGAAACCCCAGTGCCTCCAAGACAAGAGAGATAATGTACAAATGAATATGAACAGAGAGAGAGTAGTGCACTCCACTAGTCACATCTATAGAACAAGAGTGATCAATAATGAGAATGGTGAAAGGACGTTCTCCTTCCTCTATATGTATGAGAAGTAAGGGAGGCCAACAAAACATATGTGGGCCTCTACCCTTATAATAAACCTACAAATCCATAAGTAGGCTCACACATGTGGATTGCTACATGTCAAGATCCAAGGTGATTCCATACACAAGCAAGGATCCAATGCAAGGGAACTCCATGATATGTGTCTCATGCTACTCCTCCATGGACTCCAACACTCTTCCTCCAAGCCTCCAAGGACTTCAACACTCCTCTTAATCTATGTGATCCACTAGGTCCACTCCCCTTGCATGAACACTATAGCAACCTAGGCATCCCCAAGTTAAATCCATTCCTCCATGAAAGCATCAAAGTTACTCCATGTCATCTAGGGCTCAACATCCTCCTCTTTAATTCCAAATGCTCCTCCTCCAATATAGGGTGTTCTCCAAATATTTAAGCTCTTCCATGTGGCCAACATGTAGAACATCACCAAGTTGTCTAAATATATCCAATGCTCCAACGAATAACGTCATGCAAGAATCCAACTGAGGGCAAGAAACCATTGAGTAAGTCACCTCTAATGTGAAAATTCATCATGGACCATCTAGGGGGTAATCATACACCATGTACCCCAAATCTCATGAAGCACCCCAAACATGGTGTAAACACTTCCAGAGTAACCTTGAAATCTAAAATTCCATTTAACGGTGCACCTAATTTCACATAAAATGCGAAGTTGTGTCCCTAAATACTAAATGTGATGACAATTACATAAATTGGAAATAACATAACATAAACAATGACAATGGGGGAACTTGCACACACAAGGTTTGGATGGTACCTGCTAATATAAATAAATGGAGAAAGACATCTCCACGACTAACAACTTGGATCTATATGTTATGTTGATAAACAAAATGAAATACATAAATAGGGGGCAACCCCTACCTATAACAATAAGATGCATAAACCCTAACCTTAAGGTTATTTCACGTGTTTAGGCCATTATTATCTAAATGTGGCCTTTGTACACATATGACCTTATTAAAAATATATTATCTATGTTGTGATTAGATACACAATACACATTGTTTGTAGCATGTGAGTATCTATCAAGTACACATCCACTGTGAACTTGTATATAGCTCACATTCTATTTTTTTATTTCAAAAACACTAATGTCACTGATCACATAAGCTATTGGATCATCGGTAATGTTGTGTATAAAGTTTAATAGAGCACCACAAACAATATTTTCCCGCCAAAATACTTATTTTCCATATAACAATGCAGCTAATGCCACATAGAACACATTGTTTGTGGTGTGTAAGTATATATCATGATGCATTGCATATACCATGCACACCATTTTCTATTAAACAAAATCTTAATGCTAGTGCTAATGACAGATATTGGTGCATTGATATACGATGTGCATAAAATTTAATAAGGCACCACATACACAATTTTCCAATCTAAAAGTTGTTTTTCCATTTAACAATGTGTCTAATGCCACATAGAGTGTGTCATTATGGTGTACTTGTATCTAATGTTGAGATATTTGAATTTAGAAGTTTGTTATAATATCAACTTGGTTTAATTTTCTATAGATATGTTTGTTGCATGGTTATCTGCTAGTAAATGTCATCACTATTTGGATGACTTGTTCACCCAAGTATTCAAGATAACATTATCTTTTCTATTATCTTATCTTGGCTCATCAATATCCCAAGTACTTAATATATTTTAAATTGATGATTTTCTTAATATAACTTTTGATTATTAATACAACTTTTATGTTGTTTCATAACACATACTATGTTAGTATGTGTTATATATAATATAACACATAGTATGTGTTATATTATATATAACACATACTATGTGTTATATATAATATAACACATACTATGTGTTATATGATGTGCATAAAGTTTAATAAGGTACCACATACACGATTTTAGTATGTGTTATATTAAAATATAACACATACTATGTGTTATATTAAATATAACACATTGGACATTTTAGTATGTGTTATACGATGTGCATAAAGTTTAATAAGGCACCACATACACGATTTTTCAATCTAAAAGTTGCTTTTCCATTTAACAATGTGTCTAATGCCACATAGAGTGTGCCATTATGGTGTACTTGTATCTAATGTTGAGATATTTGAATTTAGAAGTTTGTTATAATATCAACTTGGTTTAATTTTCTATAGATATGTTTGTTGCATGGTTATCTGCTAGTAAATGTCAACATTATTTGGATGACTTGTTCACCCAAGTATTCAAGATAACATTATCTTTTCTATTATCTTATCTTGGCTCATCAATATCCCAAGTACTTAATATATTTTAAATTGATGATTTTCTTAATATAACTTTTGATTATTAATACAACTTTTATGTTGCTTCATAACACATACTATGTTAGTATGTGTTATATTATATATAACACATAGTATGTGTTATATATAATATAACACATAGTATGTGTTATATATAATATAACACATATATATAACACATAGTATGTGTTATATTGCTTCATAACACATACTATGTGTTATATATAATATAACACATACTATGTGTTATATATAATATAACACATATATATAACACATAGTATGTGTTATATTATATATTTAATATAAAACATACTATGTGTTATATTAAAATATAACACATAATATGTGTTATATTTAATATAGCACATTGGACATTTTAGTATGTGTTATATTATATATTTAATATAACACATACTATGTGTTATATTAAAATATAACACATACTATGTGTTATATTTAATATAACACATTGGACATTTTAGTATGTGTTATACGATGTGCATAAAGTTTAATAAGGCACCACATACACGATTTTAGTATGTGTTATATTAAAATATAACACATACTATGTGTTATATTAAATATAATATATTGGACATTTTAGTATGTGTTATACAATGTGCATAAAGTTTAATAAGGCACCACATACACGATTTTCCAATCTAAAAGTTGCTTTTCCATTTAACAATACGTCTAATGCCACATAGAGTGTGCCATTATGGTGTACTTGTATCTAATGTTGAGATATTTGAATTTAGAAGTTTGTTATAATATCAACTTGGTTTAATTTTCTATAGATATGTTTGTTGCATGATTATCTGCTAGTAAACGTCATCATTATTTGGATGACTTGTTCACCCAAGTATTCAAGATAACATTATCTTTTCTATTATCTTATCTTGGCTCATCAATATCCCAAGTACTTAATATATTTTAAATTGATGATTTTCTTAATATAACTTTTGATTATTAATACAACTTTTATGTTGCTTCATAACACATACTATATTAGAATGTGTTATATTTAATATAGCACATACTATGTGTTATATTATATATAACACATACTATGTGTTATATATAACACATACTAAGTATTATATTTAATATAACACATACTATGTGTTATATTTAACACATAATATGTGTTATATATAATATAACACATAGTATGTGTTATATATAATATAACACATATATAACACATACTATGTGTTATATTAAATATATAATATAACACATACTATGTGTATAGTATGTTTAATATAACATATAGTATGTGTTATATTTAATATAACACATTGGACATGAGGGTTTTATTGTGTAAATTTATGTGAGTTATTTGAGTTATCTATTTTTATACTATGTATAAATATAATGTGTTATATTAAATATAACACATACTATGTGTTATATTTAATATAACACATACTATGTGTTATATTTAATATAACACATACTATGTGTTATATTAAATATAACATATTGGACATTTCCCTTTTTAAGGGTTTTGTCATGTAAATTTGTGTGAGTTATTTATTTTTTATGTTCATACTTGTGAGTTTCTCATCTATAATTTATACACAATATAAAAATTCTCTTAAGGTTATCTCCTTTTTAATGTCAAGATTAAGGTAGCTTGCGGTAGTTGTAGAGTGTTTTGATCGCATTCTAGAGTTTTATTGGTTATTCCCATGATTGGATAGGGTAATTATGTTTAATATTTGAAGATATTTAGATCCCCTCTTCTAAATTTGAATTAACATACGGAGCTCCTTTTATTATCTCTCGAGAATCCAATATTATTATTCTATTCCCACAATATTGGTGCATCTTGATTGATATATGATCGTTCCATTTCTACTAGGATGCTTGTTACAATCAAACTTCGCTTTATTTTTATCAAAAATGGCCTTCATTTTCCTCATATATGAATATTTACTCACACACATTCATGGTCACCCATTTAAAAGGGTAAAACTATTGTTACAAAGTTTATTATTTAATATTTTCTATCTCTTTGTTTTTGGTTTTATGGATTTTTTTTTTTTGTGACTTACTATGGTGGTTTTAGTGTGAACTCATGTGTAGTATCTCATGGTTCTCAACCCACTTCTCCTTGGTGACACAATCATTGCTACAATCACTGCTAAAACCTCTACTACAACATATGTTTTTGATAACAGATGTTTTTGTGGATACTATAACAGAACTTGATTATAACTAAAAAAATCTAGGCGATCGAAGGTGTTAGCGGATATTTACAAATCGTTTCATTTTGATGAGGTACAATCATCGATGCGTACATACACTTATTGCATCGGTGGTGTACACTTAAAGTCAAGCACCGGGGCAGTAAAATATTTAAGCACCAGAGCGTTTGTCTTATAAGCAACAAGGCTTTAACAATAAAATGCATCGGGAGAGTTAAAAATAATTAAGCACTGGGGATTTCTACTTAGAATGCACCTGTGCGTTATTAATAAGAAGGCATCGATGTTTTATAAAATAATATGTACCGGTGTGTTACCTGGAAAAAAAAACCCCAGTGCATTAAAAATAGAAAGCATCGGTGCTTTTTAGTAACAAACAAGGGTTGGTGCTTATCAATAGCACAAAAGCACCGGTGCGTATTAATAACACAAATGCACCGGTGCTTATTAATAATCCTAAAGCACCGGTGCTTATTAATAACACAAAATCATCGGTGCTTTGTATACGCTGAATGCACCGAAGGCCAATTTTTTAATCTAATTTTGTGGTATTAAATAAATATTGAAACTAGTGCTAATTGATTACATAAAAGAATCGGTGCACATTTCTTATGAAATGCATCAGTGTGTTGTAATATTAAATGCACCGATGAGATTAATAATTAAAATACATCGACCTGTGATAGTGCAATTATTGTTATTTTTTAATTCCATTATTTATCAAAAAATTTACATATATCTTATATTTTGATTAGTGAATTTGGATATGATGTTTGGATTAATTTTTTATATCATCAGATTTTGCATCTCATCATTATAATATTTAGACATCCATATATTTAATCAGCGATGTAACATTTCAAAATGACATTGGACAACGCAATAGAATAAATTAAAACATATTTTATTATATGAATAAGAGGGTCTTTGTTATACAAAATGGGACACTTATCGGTAATCTCTTATCTTTCAATTGGGACACTATGTCTATTACATTAAACAAAAATGTTTGATTTTCACTGAAAATTATTTCAAAAAAATACAATTGCAGCTTGCATCGATATCCAAATATATTGGTCATCATTCTTCACTGGAACTATTGTTAATGATCGAGCTACTTCCATGCCTTGGGTTATTTTGTTGAATGTTTGGTTGATTGCCTCGAGTGTTTTCATCTTCTTCAAGTTCCATCTACAAACATAAAAATAAGTTGAAATGAGTCTATCTACATTGGTGAGAACAATGAAAATTGAAATAAATAATATACATGAATGTAAATTGAAAAGTGGCATACCTGCAAAGCAAGAATTGACTCATGAATCATACACATATGTTCAAAATCAAATCTCGTGCCTTGTTTCAACAATTCTTCTGTTGGCTCAGTCCCATACTTTGTTTCCTGCAAGTTTTATACCCCATAATAAATCATAGATTTAATATAAAGTATTATTTTTGTTTCATTAATTATAAAATGATAGAAGTAAAACAACATAGATTATACTTACAAATTCCACAATTAATTTTTGATATGTCAATATATACTCACAACCCTTAATTAACCCAATGTCAATCAATTTTTCTAATGACTCTTCTTTGTATGTTAGCACCTATTTTAATACATTCAAGGATGGTTGTTGTAAAACAACTTAAAATATACAACAACAAAAAACCTTAAGTTGTTATAAGGAAATAACAATTACTCACAAACTTTGATATCAACCCTTTTCTTCCTTGTCGTCCAGTTTTATGTACAGAATGAGTTCCATTTCTTTTCTTTTCTGTAAGAGAATATTTGAAAATTAATATTTAATGTTAAATTAATTATTTGTACGTAATAGAAAAATTCAATGATTGCATACATTTGAAGCACGTTGTTGTTGAGATGGCTCCTCCTGCAATGCAATTATGTCTATTTATTTGACCATCTCCTTGTACACTTTTTTGGACATTCCTACTGGCATATTTCGGATATCATCTCGTTGGTCCTCTAGGATTTTCATAATTTTCCTGAAAAAATAACATGACAATAAAGTATTTTTATATTGCTATATGAAAACTAAATATCAAAAAATTGATATATTAATAAATAAATACTTTTTAATATATATATATATATATATATATATATATATATATATATATATATATATTCTAAAAAAGTGTTTTAATAAATATTACTTTTTGAATGTTTTTTTTTTTTGTTGTATGTTTTTGCTATTGAAAGTCTAACAAGTCTCATTGACCATTGCTCTGGAAATGCTTCATGTAATTTAGATATAACCTGGTTCTTGGAATCATTGGATTGGTTTCTATATTGTAAGTGGAAATTACATCTATATTTTCATTCCATTATATCCCTCATAGTTATGTAAAAGTTTTTCCCCCTTTGATTAATCTCCAACGTCACTCCAAATGAGGTAAGGACCAATTCATCATCATTTACATCTTCTATATTAATTAGTTTTGTTTTGTTAGGATAACATTTTGTTCCCTCATTGTTGGTGCCTGTATGTAACATCCCGCTCTGGCGCACTGAGAACACTTATTATTTGAGGACACTTGCTCGCAAGTGATCTGGACCTTTTTTTGATGTTAGACCTGTTATATTTGATTATGATGTGATTGACAGATGACATGATGTGTTACTATTTGATGTAGACGGGTGTTATTGACTCAGTTTGATTGAGTGTGCAGGGTTTTTGACCTTGAGGATGCAGAGGCATCGGTAGAACCCCCCTTGGACTCCGGACTGAGTCACGGAGTGTGCTTTTGGGTTGATATGTTTATTATGATGTTTCATTTGATTGATGATTTGATGTTGACATTTCTGACATGATTATTGGTGAT
>JZKD02S2205938.1:316718-335848 GCA_000966675.3 Picea glauca | reverse complement strand
GAAGGATTAGTTATTTATAATGCGATGATAGCGTGGACAACCTATGAGATGTAAGTTCATTATTATTGTATGTGCAATGTATTGTAATGTGAGATCAGGGTCATATACCGTTTTTCGAATTTATACATGTATTGTTCTGGCAATATAAATAGAATACAATGTTAGTGTTGACATCCTATAAATTGCATGATCTTGTCGCAACGTTTTTGTAAATAGAAATTGTAACGATATGGCTACCTTATTGTAATGCTAGTGTAAACTACTGTTAATGATAACTTATATGGTGGAGTGTACTGGATTTAAGTACCGCAAAAGTACTCGGAGTAATACATGAGGGTTGTGTTCTTTTAATTAAGGTTAAACTTGGGCATTCGTGGTGGGAGTCCTCTTGTCATGCGCCGTCCTTCGCGGTGGAAGTCACTGGTGGTGCACTTGTTTCTTCTTGTGTGATCGTCGTGGTTGCATCTGGTTAGTTGTCGGGTGGCGACGTAGAGTCAAGTGGGTCTGTTTCCCTTTTCACACGCGTACACACACCTTAAACAAAAAAAAATTGCACCTGTTATCAGAGTTGTCGTCGTAATAAGTAGCGTCGTCACACTGTAGAACATTAAACATATGCGAATTAATAGAGTGTTTGAAACATGTCATCTAATATTCCTAAGTATATTATTAATGAAAATTCATATTGAATAGTGTTTTTTCATTAACCTGATTCATCCCTCTGCAAATTTTCCATCAAGATTTTACGCTCTTTTGCACTTAGATCAGAAATAATATTATCAAGCTTCCTCATTTTATGGCCCTGCATGGCACAAATTAACCAATACATATTAGTTATTTACTTACATATAGTTCAACCATAATAATTTTGTATAGAATTTATAGAGAACCTGCCTTTTTTGTTTTTTCGAATGTGTCATCATTGTGTCGACCATACCTTTTCTTATTTGAACTCTTCTCACTCATATTTTTATCAATATACAAAATACAAAAATTATTAAATATATTTTATAAATAAATCACATAATTTTCAGCGAAAAAAAATCGTTGTAACTGGTGCGCTTTTTAAATACAAAGCATCGATGTGTTTATTACATAAAACACATCGGTACGTTCAATATAACAAAACACATCGGATAGTTTAATTCTTTTAAAAAAATTTTGAATTATAAGAGTGCAGTATATATAGAAGACATCATAGTGACTACAATAGAAAACAAAAACATAACAAAAAAATTAAACATTCATAAAAAAAAAAATTATACATCATTGAGAAGAAAAAGTAAAAAAATTATGTGACAACATTTTCTATGTTGTTTAGATGATAAAACATCGGTGATATTTTTTTATACACCATATTTAAAAATAATAATTAATTAATTCTTGGCTTTATTAGTGCTCCTTAGACATAAACACGTCGGTGCGTTTCTATCAAAATGGCACATCGAAAAATCGGAAAACATTTTTTAAAAAAATGTCAAATCGAAAATCGTTTAAAAAAAAAATCGAAGGGATGACTTCGTTTGGGATCCGATGCAATAAGTGGTCCCTTTGCATCACATGCCAAACACTTATATATAGAAAAACAAACCCATTAGATCTTGTAACATCCCGCTCTTGCGTGCACTGAGCGAACTTATTCTTTGAGGACACTTGCTTGCAAGTGATCCAGATTATTATACTATTGGGAATTTGATTATGATTATGAGGCGTTATGGATTGATGACATGTTATTTTTCTGTATTGACATATACAAGTGGTATTGACTCGGTTTTCCTGAGTGTGCAGGATTTTGGACCTCGAGGATGCAGAGGCATCCATGAAACCCCTTGGACTCCAGATCGATTCAGGGAGTGGACTATTGGGGGTTTGATTGTTTTATATATGAAATTTGTGCATATGATTAGATGATATGATTATGGATATTATTTCTGACATGATTTGTTGATGATGTAAGTTGACGATAGTTTTCCGACCAGACTCACATGTGGAGTAGAGGGGTCACGCATGATAACCAGAGACATTGAGGGAGAGGTGTGGATAGCAACCCTGCCACAGCCTACTAGCAGTCCCTCCATGGCTCGAACTACAGTTTAACGATTACCTAGTTTGAGAAGACCCACGATGTCATGAGGGCCGACTGTGACAGTCGCTCACGATAATTCTAAGGGGCGCGCAATAAGGTAAGGGCCTTATTCCTTAGAGGCCCTTATTCTCCCACAAGATCACATGGCGGAGTATTGACTCGAGGGGTTTTTGAAGTCTACCAAGTTAGTCAAGAGGCGAGCGGCACCCTTGGATCACGTAGTGCGTCCTGAAGGGCACGTCACATAAGAAAAACAGAAAGAGGCGAGTGGCACCCTTGGAGCACGTAGTGCGTCCTAAAGGGCACGTCGCACAAGTGAAACAGAATGAGGTGAGTGGAACCCTTGGAGCACCTAGTGCGTCCTGAAGGGCACGTCGTGTTGTTAACTAATAAGAGAGTAAACCTAGATTACCTTAGAATGAATAACGTGATAAGAAATATTTAAAAACATTTTACCTAATAAAATGTTGCCCAGCCTTGAAAATTAAAATCTAGGTCTAAAGTAATACTTGTGGTAAAAAAATAAAAATAATAATAATCATCATTAAACATGTGACGAAAAGGGGGTAAGAAACATAATTAAATTATTAAAATCAAATTATTGAGGGATTTAAAATTTTAAAATGGAAATGATTGTTTGGTTACACATGCTAATTAAAATTTATTAATTAAAAAGAAAAAGGGGAAAAAGATAATTTTCTACACTTACTAATTTCAGTTTAGATAAAAAGGGAAAGAGGGAAATTTAAAATAATTAGGAAACTAAGGGGAAAAGGGGGAAACATAAAGAAAAAGGGAAACATAAGGAAAAAAAAAGCAAAATGACCAACTTAGCAAGGAATCTTGCCTTTAAGAACTTTCTAAATTGAACTCAACTAGTAAATTAGTAAGGGGGAAAGTCATTAAATTGTGTAAGAGAATATGGGGACACCTAAGAGCGATTCTAGGAATTCTTTTAGGTGGGTGAGGGAAATAGGAGTAATTAAATAATTAATGAAATTAATTTCTGGTCCAACAAAGGGAATGGGTGACACATGTATGGGGAGGATTTTTCTAAATTAAATTATTGAACAATAAATTAAATGGGAATTTGGGAAAGGAGTGACTTAGAAATTCTATATAAATAAGGGAGGAGGAGAAGGATGGATCCCTTCTATCATGTGTAACGTTACGCTACAAAATTTTAGACTTGACTGACTTAGCTTGTGGGAGTTGGGATACCTAGCTCGGTGAGGAGTGGTAGCTCGACCTTACGAGGTGAGATGGGATCTATTTGTTCTCTGGTTTAGTGTGTGTGGCCCCTTTGCAACTCAAGGGGCTAAGGAGGAAGAAGAGTACCCCTAGCGTTGGTTGGGAAGTACCAGTGAAGTCTCTTCGGTCGACAAGCAGGAGCTGCACGGAGCGCGCGGGACAACGACTCAGAGTGGACGACTTGGGCTATGGTACACTTACTTTGACTCTGCATGGTAGATTCTTATTATACCTTACGCTTTCATTTTTGTATTTTTAATTGGGTAAAGAAAATGTTTGACTTATCATTTCAACCGAGAACTTAAATTTCCCCATAGCCTTAAGCTCGCTACTTGACTTGATTTCCCATGGCATTCGATCCCTGCATGTTGTGACTGTCATTTGGTTTTGTTGATTGTTGTGAAGAGTTGTGTTTTTTTTCCTCATCCCTAGTTCGTCAATCCACGCCTGAGCAGTCGGTCAGGAGTCGAATCGATGTTTGTCACTTCGGTGCACAACGACCTATAGATTCTAATGCCCTGCTTTTCTGTGTGTGGATGATGAGCGAAGGATGTTTCTGTCCAGCCGTCTACCCTTGTTGATTGTTTTGGGTCGAGTGTTTGTCTTGCGCCTTGATGCAAATAATTAACCTTGAAATTTATTGATTGATGGTGAAGTTTTTTTTTTACTCTGCCTTGGGCCACTCTGGACTGCGTTTTATTCTTTTATTACAGTGTGATGGTCAAATGATATTACTCTTACTACAGAATTTTTCACGTGCATTTTACCTACGTCTTGATGGTTGATTTACTTGTATTTCCTTTTACTCTGAATTGATTCCTTGCAAACTGGCGATGTTCGCTTTGCAATTTAATTCATTGACTGAAATTTTCCTTCTCTACAATTTCAATATATTCAACCATGATATTTTCCCTATGCTTCTCTCACCTCTGGCTTGTGTTCTCCCTATTTAGTTTACATTACTTGATAGAAAAAATTTCTTGGTAAAGTCAACGATTATTTTTATTGACTATGTTGGACAGATTTAGTATTGACAGTAAATTTTGAGACAATTTTTTATGGAATGGTACAGGGTAGTCTTACATATATTTATTAGATTATCACCCATGATTTTGACATTCACGGGTTAGATTTCATGAAATTTTTTTATACGTGTGGCATTTAGTTGTATTCATGGTTAAATTAGCTATTTTCTTTCACAGATTACGCTCACAGTTCCCTTCAGCGTTTTATATTATTCGGTAACAAGGGTAGTGTTTTATCTCCTGTGTAAAGGTAGAGGTTCTTATTGTGGTTGCGATTTTACCCTTTAGACTACACTTGTAATATATTTTTTCACATCATTTTTTCCCCTCTTTGTTTCACCCGATTTCATGCCTTGGAGGACTGTGATTTGAATCGCTTGCCCAGCGAGTTCCTCTTCTCCTTCCCAGCGATTTCATGTTGAGGTGACTACGTTTTGGAATCCATTGCTCAGTGATTTCCCCTTTGTATTTCGTAGCGAATTCCTGTAGTGGATGGTCTGCGTGTTCACTTAGTAAGTTGTGTGCCCAGTACTCCCTCAGACAATCACTTAATCATAGCGACTTGTAAATTCCTTGAACCGTCTGCCTTGTAACTCTTTTGGACAACAATGTACCTACAGTGATTTGGGTAACGTCCTAGTTATGACAGTAATTTTAAAACGGCAGTAAACTTAATGACAATAAATCTAAATGACAGTGAAGGCAACGATTTTATTAATGACTGTAAATTTAGGTTAGGCAATACCATTTATAATTAAATACAGCATGGAATTAGCATTCACCTTGACAGCGATTGATTTCATGTCAGACAACGTCCTTACCTTAATGTCAGCAATTCATGCCTTGATTTTACAGCAGGGGCATTGTTAATGAAAAGTTAACTGTGTTTATTGTTAAACTTGCTTTTACTCAACAGCTTTAATGTATAATAGGCAGCTGGTTAAACCTAAATACTGTTAAAATGGCTAGACAGCATGTTGGAAATTAAATTCGTTAATAGCATTATAATTTGATATCATGAATGTTGTTTATATATTGGCAATTTCTAAAATTAGATTGTATTAATGTTAGATTAGATTTGTAATTAATGTCTAAATTGTGATTTAGACTTTATAATTAGATTTGCATTTAAGGTTCAATTAGATTTGCAAATTGTTGACTAGTTGTAATTTAGACTTGCTAAATTTGATTTGTAATTAATGTTAATTGGATATATAGTTATTGTCTAATTGGTAACTTAGACTCGCTAAATTAGATTTGTATTTTATGTTAAGTTAGGTTTGTAAATCGTTGACTAATGGAATTTAGACTGGTTAATTGATCTGTAATTAACGCTAATTTAGATCGTAATTATTGACCAATTTAGCCTTGATTAATGGTTTGGGTTGTTGAGGAAGTCATGTTTTAACTTGCGCTTTCCTTTGTTGTTGTCATCTTGTGTCTTGTTGACTTGTCGCTTGGGGTGTGGGTGTGGTCCTCTTGTCAATAGCTCGGCTCCTAGAGAGTTGGTTTCAGCTAGAGTCCTTGGTCCAGATAGGTTATGTAACGTTAGGGTTATCGTCGCGCCTATCGCCTGGGGAAGGCATAATTCTTGACGAGGGGATCATTGCATGCCCTATTGGATAGAGGTGATTGATAAATTGGTTGGGGTCTGTACTTCCATTGCGGGTTTTATTGATCTTGTAAGATCGTGGGTGGCACTTGGGTTGCAATGCCTTCATGCATTGGGTTCGCGTGCCTTGAGGTTCTAGTCATTGGTTGTCAAGGCATGTGTGTCGGGAGGGGGATGTTGTCCCTTAGCTTGTAGGAGTTGTCATGTTTGTGTCAGGCGAGTAGTCATTTCTCCTTGTTGTTTTATGCATGTTTCACCCAGTTTCTCTTGTGCTAGTGCATGGAGTCATAGTGGTTTGTTGTCTATTCTATGGGGGTGGTTCTCGCCGTCAGATGTGTTGTTTAGCTGTAATCGTTGTTGTTGTCCTGTATAAAAAAAAAATTGCACTTTTTGCTTCGCTTGTAGTCGTAACGATGGGGTTGTTACATATGGTATCAGAGCGGGTTCAACCCTGTGACTGTGGATTTCCAGGCTTTCCACTACAGTAAACCCATGAGTATTAACCCTTGCGTTAATTAAAAATGTTAATGTGTCCATCTTGTGATCACATTTAGAGGACGCCTCAGAGGTTCGCAACGTGGTGTTGTGGAAGGAGGTGTGATGCAGGAGCATCAAAAACTCATCAAGCTAGCCGGCACGGAGCGGAGAACATTTGGACAGCGCCAGCACAAATTTTTGAAACACCTAGATATTTGTTGCGCCAAACATAAATTTGTGAAATTAATGAAGCACACTTGTACATTGTAATGGACCTTGAGCGGATAAGCTCATGCTCTAAAATAGATGAGGCATTTAAGATAGTCAAGGTAAAGTAGATAGAACATTTAATTCTATATTTGATGGCCTAAGAGCTCGAGAGGGAAACGAGATATAGACACCCTCCTTTGTACATTGTAAGATGATTATTGAGCGCATTCTGAAGATAATAGTAGTAGACAAGTGTTTGAAGAACTTCCATGTACAAATATTGAATTAATGGAAAATCTCTGATTCAATTCCATGGTTGTGTTATTCTCTGTGTATTGTTGATGTTGTGCTCATGAGTGTTTGTTTTCTTGCCATGCACTTGCTTTTATATGTTGTGTATGTGATTTCATGGATAAAGTGAAGTCTGGGAAAATAAGGAGTTAGTTTCAATTGTTTCTCTATCTTGAACCAGAGGATTCCTGCAAGGAGTGCAGTTGAATTTGTCTGCAAGGAGTGCGTGACTGCAGGGTTTAAGTAGAGAGAACTTTTGTTCTAAGTTCCTTGAGATGCAAGTTGAGAAAAAAGCCGTGCAAGGTGTGTGCAGGCTGGACGAAGACTCGGAATTGTGATTCTAAGCAAAGAGAGTCAAGACTGTTGCAGCAAGTTAGTGCGCAGAGTCAAAGAACTTCAACACTTAGGGTGTTTTGAAGATTCGCCACAAGGGTGCGTACAAGGAGTTCTTCCTGAGGGATTTGAAGTCATGAATCTCAGGAGAGATAAGCCTTTGAATTCATCTAGGGACTGCACAGATAGGTTGAGCTGGAAGTGTTCGAGCAAGTGTTGGAAACTTGCGTGCAGTTGGACAGGCTTCATGGAATAAGCACTTGTTTCAAGTTGTAACTTGAACGGACTGTCGGAATTCTCCAAGGAGAATTCGCAAGAATTTAAGGCATAGGATCTTGCAGAGGTTCAAGGAAGTCATCGTGCAAGTGAGGATAAAGTTCGAAGCTCGGGAGGATAGGATCATCGAGCGGAATCACGAGGAGTATAGTTCGACTCGTGAATCGACATATCGGGAGTTCGCGAGAAAGGGCAGAAGGCTTAGCCACGGAAGTTGCAAAAGGACGAGAAGTGACATTTCGATGATCGCGTGGACAGTGTGGGCCACAGAGAAGTGATGTGACAGGTGACGCGGGATATCAGCGTCTCGGCATCGGGAGTCAAGGCAGGAATCACTTGGTCGCGCAAGTACGAGGTTCCGAGGGAGCAAGATCGCGAGTTGTCGGCATCTCGGCACATCGGATCTTGGGAGTTTGAACTCCAAGTATTTAGTGCCCTGATCAGTGAAGGGCGATAGAGAGAAGTGCTGATAGTGGAGGAAGAAAGTCAACGTTGACTGACACATCTCGGGTCTCGGGGATCCGGGAAGGTAACGCATAACGGTTGAACTCATGAGTAGCGAAGTTCCGACCCTCTGAAGAAAGAAACGAGGGTCTTGCAAGATAGAATCTATGGGTGCAGACTTCCGATAGGGAAGTAAAATAACTGTTGAGTTCTTCGGGCCAAAGGGAAGAGAAGGTCCTGGTGATCGCAGACGTGCGCGTCGGGGGAATGTCGGCGTCAGTTGTGGTATCAGAGCGGGAAATTCTTTGCTTTCTATAGCAGAGAAGAGAATACATCATGCCACCAAGGAGAGAAAGAAAGTCACCAGATCCTGAAGACAGGGAGGTGAGGAGAAGAGGTAGTCCAGCAGGAAATCCAGAAATGGAGCGGCAGATGAGAGATCTCTGAGCAAGGCTTGAGGAGATGGAGACAGTGCAGAGATGCGGAGTTGGTGCAAGGGATCTTAGTGATTCCGAGGTTGAAGAGGAAGTTGGACGTGAAGAAGAGGTCACAGCAGAGGATGCATCAACTGAGCGATTGATTAAAGCTATCGCCAGGATGAGTTCCAATACCAAAATGGATATTCCAGCTTATGAAGGAAGCCTGGATGCAGAAGAGCTGCTAGATTGGATTAGGGATCTTGACACCTACTTCGATTATGAAGATATCGAAGAGGATAAGAAATTAAGGCATGTTGTTACCAAGTTGAAAGGACATGCATCATTATGGTGGGATGAGCTACAGGCAGATAGGCGTTCCAAAGGAAAACAAAAGATTAAAAGCTGGGATAGGATGATCGCAAAGATGAAGGTGAAGTTCATCCCCAGAGATTATCAGATCACATTGTTCAGTCGGATGCAGAACCTGAGACAGAAGCTGATGACGGTGAAGGATTATACCGAGGAGTTTTACAAGCTCAACATCAGAGTCGGTCATCGAGAGAGCGATGATGAGAAGGTGGTGAGATACCTGAATGGTTTGAGATACGACATTCAGGATGAATTGAGCATAGTAACCATCCGAACAGTTGAAGATGCTTACCAATTGGCTCTGAAAGCGAAGGAGAAGTTGAGACGTAAGCAAGGTCAGCGAGGGCGAGGCATAAGTTAGCCTAGAGGCAAGGCAGTTGCCCAGGAGAAAATTCAGAAGCCCAAGGAGGAATGGAGAAAACCTCAGGGTAAGGTTGAGAGAGGCGGAACCTCACAGAGGCAGCCATATGTTGAGCAGAGAGGACAGAAAAATGATCAGCGAGGAGATTATGCTAATGCAAATACTCTTCCTCGTACTAGAGGTCGAGGTAGAGGAAGAGGAGGAGTCATCACATGTTTTACATGTGGGAAGAATGGGCACAAGTCATTCGAGTGTCCAGAGAAAAAGAAGGACATTGGAGAAGCTCACATCACAGAAGCGTAGAGGCGAGATGTTGAGGACGAAGATGCAGACAGCGGAAGGTCACTTGGGATGCATAAATTCCTTTTGACACCCGAGAAGGAGGTGGAGGACACAGCTCAAAGAAGAAAATTGTTCAGAACCGCATGCACAAGCAAGCACAGAAAGTGTAGGGTCATTGTGGACAGCGGGAGCACAGACAATCTCGTTTCAACCGAGATGGTGGAAAATCTAGAGATGGAGACAACTAATCACCCGAGTCCATATAAATTTTCATGGTTGTAGAAGGGACATCAGGTGAGTGTTACTAAACAGTGTTTAGTTGAATTCAAAATAGGTGGGTACAACGATAAAATCTTGTGTGATGTTATTCCCATGGATGTATGTCATTTATTGCTGGGTAGACCATGGCAATATGATAGAAATGTTGTTCATGACGGAAGGATGAACACATACACTTTAGAGAAGGACGGAAGAACACACAGATTGCTTCCGATAAAGGATAAAGAAGTGAAGCCGGAAGTAAGCAACACAATACTTCTTATGAGTGGGAAGGAGCTGCTTACAGAGATGGAGAAGAAGGAAGATCCACAATTCTTTGTGGTCAGGAAACCGATAATTGTCCTGACTAGCACAAGAGTGGATGACCTACCATATGAGGTTCAGGAACTGTTGGGAGAGTTCACTGACATCATCATGGACGAACTACCTTGTTCGTTTCCACCGATGAGGAGTGTGAGTCATCACATTGATCCCATACCCGGAGCCAGTTTTCCGAACAAAGTTGCATACATATTGACGCCACAAGAGAATGAGGAAGTCAAGAACCAGGTCCAGGATTTGCTGGATAAAGGATTAGTCAAGGAAAGCCTGAGTCTGTGTGTTGTTCCGATAGTGCTTAGTCCAAAGAAGGATGGAGCTGGAGAATGTGCACCGATTCAAGGGAAATAAACAAAATCACCATCAGGTATAAATTTCCACTACCGAGAATGGATGATCTGATGGATTGCCTGAGTGGGGAAAATTATTTTTCAAAGATTGATCTGAAGAGCGGATATCATCAGATTCGCATGAAAGAAGGTGATTAATGGAAGACAGCATTCAAGACAAATGAAGGTTTGTACGAATGGTTGGTCACGCCGTTTGGTTTGACAAATGCACCGAGCACATTCATGAGGCTGATGAATGAAGTCCTAAAGGAATTCATCGGGAAGTTTGTAGTCGTATATCTGGATGATATACTGATCTACAGTAAGATGAAGGATGAGCATTTGAAGCATTTGGCCATTGTGATGAAAAAGCTGCAACAGGAAAAGTTGTTGATCAATATGAAGAAATCCTCATTTATGAAGACAGAGCTCATTTATTTGGGTTTTGTTATTTCGGCTAATGAGTTGAAGATGGATCCAGAGAAGGTGGAAGTGATCATGAATTGGCCGTCGCCAAGAAATATTTTCGAGGTGAGAAGTTTCCATGGTTTGGCTAGTTTCTACCGAAAGTTCATTAGGAATTTCATTGGAATTAGCGCAGCGATGATGGACACGGTGAAGAAGCGGCATAAGACTTTTCACTGGACAGAAGAGGCAGAAAAGAGCTTCAATCTGTTGAAGTGAAATATCACAAAGCAACCAGTGTTGGTGTTGTCAGATTTTCAGAAGACATTTCAGGTAAAATGTGATGCCAGCGGGTATGCCATAGGAGCGGTCTTAAGTCAGGAAGACAGACTAGTTGCATATTTCAGCGAAAAGTTGGATGAAGCGAAGCTGAAATACTCCACGTATGAAAAAGAATTTTATGCTATCATACAGGCATTAAAGAAGTGGAGGCATTACTTGATACCCAAAGAATTTGTTCTGTATAGTGATAATCATGCATTGCAGTTTGTAAGTCAACAAGAGAAGTTGAATCAAAAGCATGTGAAATGGGTAGAGTATATGCAAAACTTTACATTTGTGATTAAACACATTTCGGGTACTGCTAACAAAGTAGCTGATGCTTTGAGCAGGAAATGTTTGATGTTGCAGGAGTTCCGAGTCAAGACCTTGGGTTTTGAAAATCTCAGGGATATGTATGCAGGAGATGTAGATTTCATGGAAGCATATGAAGCAGCTGAGAATCCAGTTCTCAGAGATCGGAGTTCTTGGATAGATTATATGATCCAGGAAGGATTGTTGTTCAGAGGCAAGCAACTGTGTATTCCAAATTGCTCCATGAGGGAGAATTTGCTAAAGGAAAAGCATAGCGGAGGCTTAGCAGGGCACTTTGGTCACGACAAAACATTCGCCAAGCTGAGCGAATCATATTTTTGGACAGGCATGCGAGCAGATGTCAAGAAGTTTGTTGACAAGTGTCGAATATGTCATCATTCGAAGGGCCGGAAGTAGAATGCAAGTCTTTATCAGCCATTACCCATACCCGAGAGGCCATGGGAGGCGATCAGGATGGATTTTGTATTGGGTTTGCCGAGGACGCAAAGGGGAGTTGATTCCATCTTTGTGGTGGTGGACAGGTTTTCAAAGATGGCACATTTTATTCCATGCCAGAAGACTAGTGATGCAACACACGTCGCGAATTTGTTTTTCAAAGAGATTGTTAGACTCGATGGACTGCCGAAAAGTATTGTTTCGGACAAGGATACGAAATTCATAGGTCATTTTTGGAGGACGCTATGGAAGAAGGTAGGGACTAATTTGGATTTTAGTTCAACTTACCATCCACAGACAAACGGACAAACCAAGGTGGTCAATAGGAGTCTTGGAGATTTACTGAGGAGTTTGGTGACGGAGCACCATACCAGTTGGGACAATGTGTTTCCACAAGCAGAGTTTGCCTACAATGATTCTGTGAATCGAAGCACGGGAAAAAGTCCATTTCAGATTGTGTATGGGACGCAACCGAGGGGAGTTTCTGGACTCATGGAATCAGAGAAGACTGCAACTAGCAGCGCTAGTGCAGAAGAGTTCGATGAATCAATGAAGGAACTTCACGGTAAGGTGAAGCAGCGACTAATGAATTCAAATCAGGAGTACAAACGCAGAGCCGATCAGGGGAAGAGACAACTTCACTTTGAAGTTGGTGATCTTGTTCTAGCACACTTGAGGAAAGAAAGGTTCCCGAGGGGAACATACAATAAACTTAAGATGAACAAAATCGGACCATGCCGAGTCCTGAAGAAGTTCGGAGAGAACGCTTATGAGATTGAGTTGTCGGAAGGCATCGGGATATCTCTGATATTTAATGTTGTGGATTTATATCCATACAAGGCTAGAGAAACAGAGACTGGAACTGAGGAACCAGTGATCCAGTGGCAGAAGAAATTACCAGCCGCAGAGAAGCCGCAGATGGAGCGCATACTGGACAAGTGAGTGGGAAAGAAGACCAGGCGAAAGCAATATTTTGAGTACCTGGTCAAATGGAAGAACCACCCAGTGGAAGATGCTAGCTGGGATACTGAAGCAGTTATCCAAAAGCATGGAAAGACCATGCAGGAGCTCATGGACAGGAGCCCATGAAATTTTTCAAGCCAGGGAGTATGATGCAGGAGCATCAACAACTCATCAAGCTAGCCAGCGCGGAGCATTGAACAGCTGGACAGCGCCAGCACAAATTTTTGAAACACCTAGATATTTGTTGTGCCAAACATAAATGTGTGAAATTAATGAAGCGCACTTGTACATTGTAATGGACCTTGAGCGGATAAGCTCATGCTCTTAGGTAGATGAGGCATTTAAGATAGTTAAGGTAAAGTAGATAGAACATTTAATTCTAGATTTGATGGCCTAAGAGCTCGAGAGGGAAACGGGATATAGACACCCTCCTTTGTACATTGTAAGATGATTATTGAGCGCATTCTGAAGAGAATAGTAGTAGAGAATTGTTTGAAGAAATTCCATGTACAGATATTGAATTAATGGAAAAGCTCTGATTCAATTCCATGGTTGTGTTATTCTCTGTGTACTGTTGATGTTGTGCTCATGAATGTTTGTTTTCTTTCCATGCACTTGATTTTATATGCTGTGTATGTGATTTCATGGTTAAAGTGAATTCTGGGAAAATAAGGAGTTAGTTTCAATTGTTTCTCTATCTTGAACCAGAGGATTCCTGCAAGGAGTGCAGTTGAATTTGTCTGCAAGGAGTGCGTGACTACAGGGTTCAAGTAGAGAGAACTTTTGTTCTAAGTTCCTCGAGATGCAAGTTGAGCACAAAGCCGTGCAAGGTGTGCGCAGGCTGGATGAAGACTCAGAATTGCGATTCTGAGCAAAGAGAGTCAATACTGTTGTTGCAGGTTAGTGCGCAGAGTCAAAGAACTTCAACACTTAGGGTGTTTTGAAGATTCGCCGCAAGGGTGCGTACAAGGAGTTCTTCCTGAGGGATTTGAAGTCGTGAAGCTCAAGAGATATAAGCCTTTGAATTCATCTAGGGACTGCACAGAGAGGTTGAGCTGGAAGTGTTCGAGCAAGTGTTGGAAACTTGTGTGCAGTTGGACAGGCTTCGTGGAATAAGCGCTTGTTTCAAATTGTAACTTGAACGGACTATCGGAATTCTCCAAGGAGAATTCGCAAGAATCCGAGGCATAGGATCTTGCAGAGGTTCAAGGAATTCATCGTTCAAGTGAGGAGAAAGTTCGAAGCTCAGGAGGATAGGAGTGTCGAGCAGAATCACGAGGAGTATAGTTCGACTCGTGAATCGACATATCGGGAGGTCGCGAGAAAGGGCGGAAGGCTTGGCCACAGAAGTTGAGAAAGGAAGAGAAGCGACATTCTGATGATCGCGTGGACAGTGTGGGCCACAGAGAGGTGATGTGACAGGTGACATGGGATATCGACGTCTCGGCATCGAGAGTCGAGGCAGGAATCACTTGGTCGTGCAAGTAGCGAGGTTTTGAGGGAGCGAGATCGCGAGTTGTCGGCATCTCGTCACATCGGATCTCGGGAGTTTGAACTCCGAGTATTTAGTGCTCCAATCGGAGAAGGGAAATAGAGCGAAGTCCCGATAGCGGAGGAATAAATTCAGCGTTGACTGACACATCTCGGGTCTCGAGGATCCGGGAAGGTAACACATAACGGTTGAACTCGCGAGTAGCGAAGTTCCGACCCTCCGAAGAAAGAAACGAGGGTCGCGCAAGATAGAATCTGTGGGTGCAGACTTCCAATAGGGAAGTAAAAGAACCATTGAGTTCTTCGGGCCAAATGGAAGAGAAGGTCCTGGTGATCGCGGACGTGCACGTCGGGGGAACGTCGATGTCAAGGTGTGATTCCTCCATAGGTTCCCGCACCCTCGAAGTTGAACCCCCAAGGGGAAGAACAAGTCCTTGGGCTGGATTCGCTTGTTCTAAGGGATGATGATGGTATGACAAGGCCCTTCCAGGTAATGTCAAAGGGCCCTGATTCACCATCGATACTGAGATGAGGCCAGGGCAAATATACCCCTGAGGGTCCACAGCACACCCTAGCTAGTATCGTTAGCATCCACCAAGAACTCGAGAGATTTGAGTTCTCGATTCCACGAGTGTCGCAGATGGCTATGTCATTGAGGCACAAATGTAGAGAAAGGCATTGTTCTTCACACTTTGTGATTACGACCTCTAGTGTGAAGGTCTGCATGGTGGTATTTCAACTGAAGGGGAGCGCTCTTCTATGGCAGAAGACGCTCCTGCCACTTTTGAACATGGTCATCGACGACGTGTCATGGGAACTATTCGAGGAATGGCTCTGAAAGAGGTATATTTCTGAGGAATTTGTTGAGCGTCATCTCAACAAGTTCGACGCCTTGCAACAAGGAAGTCACACGATGCCCGAGTATGAGGCCCATTTTGGAGCTGCTTCGGTATGCTCCACACCAAATTACCCAGAAACTTAAGGTCAAGAAGTTCGAGTTTGGCCTTATTGTTAGAATTCAACTTCTACTTCGGGTACCAGGAAAACTGGACCGAAGAAAGTGTGTTGGATTGTGGGGAGCCACATTACCAACATTACTGCCCAAAGGAAAGGGTCGGAGCATATGTATCAGTCGGACCCACTACCATGGGAGTTTTGGGCAAGGTCCATTGGATTCATGCCACTGTGAATAACCACCAGGAAGAGCACCAGTCGATTGTGCTCGAGACGTCAGGTACCATTGTTGACCAGAACCTTAATATTTTGATAGATCTCGGTGCTACCGAGAGTTTCATTCCTAGTGCAGTGCTAAAAAGGATTAAGGTAAAGGCAGTCGAACAGGATGAGTTTAGCTTTGTAGAGATGGGTTCAGGAGACAAACAGAAGGTTGGAGGCAAGGTCACAGGCTATACCCTTAACCTGGAGATTTTGTCACTAGGGCCAACCTATACATCACTATCTTAGGATCTTATGACGTCAGGATCAATATGGATTGGTTGGAATCACATGAGGCGATCCTCAACTGTAAGACGAAATGGTTGAGCTTGGTCGATGATGAGGGACAGAGACGGGTGATTGTAGGATGAAACCAAGGAGTTTCCATAAGTTTCATCTCTTCCTTACAGTTATGGAAGAGCATGCGGAAGGGATGTAAGCTTTATGTGATCCTTGCGTTAAATGAGAAGGGAGTAGCGGAAGGTCTAGAACACCTTCCTATTGTGAGAGAGTTTGAGGACGTCTTTCCGAAGGAGTTACCTGGAATGTCGCCGGAAAGGGAATATGAGTTTACCATAGACCTGAAACTAGGGACTAAACCGATGGCAAGAATGCCTTATCGTATGTCGACCCCGGAGTTACAAGAGTTGAGAATGAAACTGAAGGAGTTGTTGGACCTAGGACTTATATGTCCAAGCATGTCACGGTGGGGTGTGCCTGTTTTTTTCATATGAAAGTAGGATGGGTCTTAGAGATGTTGCATTGACAACCATCAATTGAACAGAGAAACGATCAAGAATCAGTATCTATTGCCAAGGATTGATGATCTTTTGATCAGATGAAGGGTGCGACAGTGTTTTCAAAGATCAACTTGAGATCGGAGTATCACTAGTTACCGATCAAGGAGGATGACATCCCTAAGACCGCCTTTAAGACGAGGTTTGGTCATTATGAGTTTATTGTTTTATCGTTTGGACTGACAAATGCCCCAGGGGTATTTATGAGCTAATGAACGAGGTGTTCCACGAGTACTTAGACATGTTCTTCCAAGTATTCATTGACGATATTTTGATTGACTCTCGGACGATGGAGGATCATGACGAGCACTTGCGCTTGGTACTGCAGTGTCTACGAGAGAAAAAATTGTATGGGAAACTATCTAAATGTTTGTTTTATCAACCAAAGATTCACTACTTAGGGAATGTCACCTCCGACGAAGGTATCATCGTGGATCCAGCAAAGTTTGAGGCTATTATGGAATGGCCTGCACCGACGAATGTCCCGGAAGTGTGTAGCTTCATGGGTTTAGCAAGATACTATCGATGATTCATCAAGGGATTTTCAAAGATAGCAAATCTGATCACCGAATTGCAGAAGAAGGACAAGAAGTTTGTTTGGACCGAGATATGCGTGGAGGCATATTGGAGACTCAAGGAGATGTTGAAAACAACACCGATACTAAAAATCCCTGACATGGACGTGGACTTCTTGGTATGCACTGACGCATCCAAGGAAGGCTTAGGTGGAGTCTTGATGCAACATGGTCGAGTGATCACTTCCATCTCGAGGAAATTGAGAAAGCATGAGGAGAACTATGAAATGCATGATTTGTAGTTGTTAGCCATTGTTTATGCCTTGAGAGTTTGGAGACACTACCTTATTGGACAAAAATTTGAACTAAAAACAGACCATTGTGGACTACAACACATCTTTACGCAAAGCGACCTGAACGCGCGACAATGACATTAGTCGGAATTGCTTAGCAAGTATGATTTCAACATTACTTACATAAGGGGAACAGTGAACTGGGTAGCATATGCTTTTATGTCAGAGACCACGCATCGTTTTGGTGTTTCATCTTCAGACAAATCTATGTGAAAATATTATAAATTTACAGTGTGACGATGACTGGTACAAAGAGGTCAAGGATTTTATCGGACAAAACACAATGATGGTACCAAGATTCGAAGGAGTTACATTTGACGAAGATGGATTAAAGAGGTTTAAAAAAAAATTGGATTTGCGTACCACCGAACGACGAGTTGAGGAGATGATCCTAAACGAGGCTCACAGAGCAGTGTACATGTCTCACCCGGAAGTCATGAAGATGAGGGTGGACCCTAAACCCTTATTCTTCTGGAAAGGAATGAAGGCAGACATAGTCAACTATGTGGCCAGATGTCTAGAATGTCAACAGGTAAAGGCTGAACATAGACATCCAGCAGGATTAATACAGCCACATGCTAATCTGGAATCGAAATGGGAGTTTATTTCGATGGATTTCATTGTTGGATTGCCACTGACGAGAAGGAGACATGACTCGAATTTTTTTCTTTTTGGTAGTCGACACTTTGATGAAGAGTGCTCATTTTATTCTGGTATGTATGATGTATCAGGCACTTGACCTAGCTAGATTTTTTATCAGTGATATTGTGAGGTTGCATGGCATGCCTAAGAGGATTATATCCGATCTAGGATCGGTGTTTACTGGACGATTTTGGACTAGTTTGCAAGAGGCCTTGGGAACCCAACTTAACTTTAGTACTGCATATCACCCTGTGACAAATGGCACCTTGTGACAAACGGGCATACCGAATGAACAAACCAAGTCTTGGAAGACATTTTGCGCATGTACGTGATGGACCAACAAAAGCGTTGGGAGAATTCTTGTCACCGGTAGAATTTGTTTATAACAATAGTTACCAAATCACCATTAAGATGGCTCCCTTCGAGTTCTTTATGGGTGACTGTGTCAGACGCCTTTGAGTTGGTATCGGCTTGAGGATAGGGTCCTGGTGGGATCGGAAGTGATCCAAGAAATGGAAGAGCAAATGCAAACAATAAGACAAAGGATCAAAGAAGTGCAGGATCGACAGAAGAGTCATGTTGATGTGCACCGTGTCGACCATAGTTACGAAGTTGGTGATCGAGTCTTCTTGTGGGTAAAACTGCATAAGAGTTCAATCAAGTTTGGAAAGGGAGCCAAAATATCTCCTAGGTTCATGGGACCTTTAAATATTGTGGAGAGGAAGGGGCTTGTGGCCTATCGACTAGCCTTTCCTGATTCTTTGAGGCGTATGCACGATGTTTTTCACGTATCTATTTTGAGGCATTATATTAGTGATCCTACACATGTTATTGAGGCAGGTATCAGATGAGGGGATGCTCATGGATGATTCGATCTGTATCCTGGATCATCGCATTCGATAGCTACGACGTTGATCCAGGTGGATATCAGAGGCCACCCACCTTTTCCAAATGGCTCAAAACAGTTTTCTGGCCATTTTGGCAATTTACTATTTTTAGCAGGTTTTCACTTCCGGGGCCATTTTGAGGACCTAAATGAAGTTTTTTCTGGATCGAGGTTCTCAATGATAGCTAAAGGCATAATTGATCCCCCAAAATGAATCTCCTTGACGAAACTTTTCCAACGAGCTATCACACGCCTAAAACGGATATCGTATGCAAAAGTTACGACCCCGGGAAGTTTATGCACCAACTTACCCAAATGGGGCCCACATGACTTTTGGCGCTTCATCTCCTAGGGTTAGGTTTTTGGATGTCTAGGACTTTTTGCATTCCCGATTATTGTAAAAAGGCCTCCA
>JZKD02S2205938.1:290745-309122 GCA_000966675.3 Picea glauca | reverse complement strand
TGAATTAGAGATTTTGAGACTTGTATTAATTATGGGAATATAAAAAAATATGACCAAATTACAATTAAGAGGAAGTTAAAATATCACAAAGATTTTATAAATGCTAATTGAGTTTATCATAACTATTTTTAATTCTTCATTATGAACTTATGAACAAAAGCAATATTTTCAAAATGAGAACTAATTCTCACATCGTACTTTCAAGTAAAATAGTTTGTAAAATTGTGATACAAAGTAAGGTTGAATATTAATATAATTTACTTTTAACTTGCCCAAACTTTAATTAATAACATAAGACATATATTTACCCATTTTTATAACTTATTTACTTTTCAAGACCTCTTAACTACAAAAACATGTTAAACTTGGTATTTTCATTTTCATAATCTAACCTATTTAAATCTATCATTTGTACTATATACATTTAATACATAAAAACATTTATAAAAGGCAGGTATAAGCAACTTTGCTGCTATCACTTGTTTTAGAAACGAATACTTTATTTTAGATATATTCAAAAACAAAGTACTTAACTAAGAGTACTTTACTTTATGAAGAAAAATATATAACGTGACCTAACATCAACATCGACATAAACATATAAATTAAGTACATCAACATCAACATCAACGTATAAATTAAGTACATCAACATGAACAAAAAAAATGTTATATATATATATACAAGTCAAATAACTGCTATAATGTACATATATGGTCAACAACACAAATAACTGTTATAACTACATATCTAGTCATAGTCTCTGATGAGAAGCATGTTGTGGAGGAATAGGTGATGCACCCTGCTCATCCGGGTGAGGTGAAGGAGGAGGTACTGAAGCAAAAGCACCATCACCACCCTAATCAATATCACCACCTGAAGGACGAGGAGGAGGAGGAGGTATTGAAGAAGAAGCACCATAACCACCTAGAGAAGGAGGAGGAGGTATTGAAGCAGAAGTGTCATGATCACCACCTGGAAGAGGAGGAGGAGGTACTGAAACATAAGCGCCACCACCATCCTGATTATCATCACCACCCAGAGGAGGAGGAGGAGGTATTGAAGCAGAAGTGTCATCACCACCCTGATCAACATCACCACCCAGAGGAGGAAGTGGAGGTATTGAAGTAGAAGTGCCATGATCACCACCTTGATAAACATCACCACTCGGAGGAGGAGGAGGAGGTACTGAAGCAGAAGCATCATCACCACCTTAATCATCATCACCATACTCATCATTATCAATATTGGAGGGTGATCCATCCCTCATCCCTACAAGTAACCTGGAATATCCAACGATACGACGCATAAGAGATGTCATATCGCACGACAATTCCATCTAGAGCTGCAAGAGATCAAGTTCAGCCCAGATGTCTCACATCTGGATAGGGCGAACTCATGTGCCAACCAAAACTACAATCAGTCTGTCACACGCCCCCATCCTATATCTGAGATCGAGCCTATGTTGGATGCCAGGTGGTATATGTGGTTGAGGACCCTGACCCATCGTAGCCTCAGCCATCTCCTCATCTGCATTAGGTGGCAGGGGAGGAAACATGTCCCCAATGAATGTGCCAACATCTGCAAAATATAACATAAGTTAATAATTAGTCGACAATTTCATTCAACAATTTAATAAAATACGTTAAAGAACATGTTAGAATAAAATTTATTTGAATTTAGTAAGACAATAAAATGAAAGTACAAGATTAATTTAAATCTTACCTCAATGATCAGGTGACTCATCTTCTATGAAGAGGATGTTAGGACATCCTCGCCAATCCATCCCCGTGTAAGGGAACGACACCATCATGAACATGTGATATACCTAACTAGCTAAAATTTGAAGTGCCTCACTGGAAATCGTAGCTGGAAAATCGGGCATACCCCTCTTGGGAAAAATATCACCCCACATGTGCATTTGCACCTTGGTCATCGGCCTAGGAGGTCGATGGACAAAAGTATGTCTCGTCTCTAGAAACCTCTCAAAAAATAAACAAAATAACTCTGAAGCAAATGGGAATTTCTCCCTCCCATCTATCATAGCACGACATCTATACAGTGTTATACAAAACTGCCTCAAGAAAATGGTAGACCACCCAATAATTTGTGGCCTCTGTATCAAATAATCAACATAATATAAAATTTTGCAACTAATGCACTGACCATCACCAGTAAAGTGTGAAATGGTTGACAATAACACTGAGAGGCACCTAAGGTCCTTTGCACTGAATGAGGTGATCTATAATTGTCCACCAGCCACTTGAAAATCACCAGGAGAAAGTATATCCCACGCAATATAACTATGATAGTAGGCAAGACGACTCTTAGCTGCAACACCCACTGGGACATCAGGAAACTGGGGAAAATCCTCCCCTCTCCTAGATATCCCAATGATAAAATAAAAATATCATCCTTAGAGGGATGGTACCACTGACAAGGACCGATTTTGAATGCATTTTTATGGGCATCCCATTGACAGATCAGTTGCGTAAGAAAGACAGAATTCCCTTTAATGGATTTAGCCTCCTCATAGTACTTGAGGAGGCCTACACTCCTCAAGAGGAGCCGCATAGTTGCAGTAATAGGCAGAGGGTACAAATCCCTATCCCTCTCTCTAGCCTCCCACTCCTGAACCATATTGTACAGTTCCAATATCTGTTGTTTCTCCTCCATGCACTGACATCTTTACATAATTAACATATAAATTACATCAGTATCATACATAAAAACACAACATTTTTTTCAGTAAATGAGAAAATTATTTCAAAATATGCAAACATAATTTTCTTTCAAAAAAAACAAAAATTTAACCTTCGGTGCGCCTGCAAAATAGTAATGCATCACCCACGGTGCACACACGTATATTACGCACCACATGCACAATGTAATTTATTTTAGGTGGTGCGTAGTAATTATCAATGCACCGGTGTGCCCCATTGTATACAACGCATTGTGAAAGCATGATGCCTCTTTAAAGTGTTGTGTCTAGATACTACGGCACACTGCTTAAAATAAACACTCATTTTAAATAGTGCATCGTATCCATGTTTTTGCACCGGTGCATTCCGTATAAACCATGCACCGATTGAACAATTATATATTTTCAACGGTGCATATATTTTTATGAATGCACCAGTACGTTCACTATAAACAACGCATTGTTTAATGGAAACTTTATATTTTTGATGGTGCGTCATTTATTATGAACGCATTGGTGCATCGTTTATAAGTATGCATCGGTGAATTCTATATTATGACACAACGATGAAAACAAACTATACATTTTCGGTGCACCCTGTAAAATTTACAGGGTGCACCGCACAACAAAAAAAAAATTGAAAAACAATGAAAATTTTACTCAATTTCACAACTTAATCCGGTAAAAGTTCAATGTAAAAAGAAATAAAGAATTTACCCAGACACTTTCTCGTCGAGGAGGCATGGTTGGGATGTAGTTAAAAAAAAAAAAAAATTTCCCACCATATGGAAAAATTGTAATCCCATGAACCGAGCACCGAATGGAAACAAGGCAAGCAACAGAAGCACTAACGACAGTGTGCTTCAGTTGGGAAAAGGTGGCATCAGTGCTTTAGAGATTCTCTGCACTAGAAATGTTAAAAATGGTTTTTTACAATCGGTTTTTTTAATTTATTTACCCCTATTCTGGTGTGCTCATGTAAGCGCACCGGTGCACACCACTGAAACAAATGCACCATTATTTTTTTTTAAACCCTGCGATGGTGCACCATTTTGGAATGCATCGATGCTCCCAAGGGACAACGACGCGTCGTTATGCATTTTTAAAAGGAAGAATGCAAATAATGTGCACATGGTTGTTGCGCATTTGTGTGCCCATTTAGTGTGCATCGATGCTCACAAGTTTCTTTTATACAATGCGCACAATTGCTTTTATTTTTAAATAAATCTGTGATGGTGCACCATTGTCTATTAGCACCGGTGTGATGATTTATGGTGGCACACCGCTACAAACAACACACCATTATTTGTTTTAAAAACCCTGCAACGGTGCACCAGTTTGGAATGCACTAGTGCGTCCAATGGACAATAGCGCACAGTTATACATTTTTAAAAGGAAAAACGCAAAGATGGTGCACCTGTTTGTTGTGCATCGATGCGCCCGTTTAGTGTACATCAGTGCTCGTGAGCTTATTTATATGATGTGCATTGTTTTTTTTCTATTTTTTTTAAATAACTCTGCAACAGTGCACCATTGTCTATTAGTGTCGGTGTGTTAATTTCTGGTGGTGCACCGGTGCAGTATAGACTTATAAACGCATCGTTAAAAAAACTTCTGCTAAAACATCTTCCCACACACATCTGCTAGTGATCTCCACTACAAATGTATTTTTTTTCTATTTTCATAGGGGTTTCCGCAAAAACTTCCGCTATAGTGTATTTTCCTTGTAATGAATGTAGACCCTTTCAGAGGGTTATTATTATGCTTAAATATTTCAAGCATTGAGAATATACCCTTCATGCTCCTAATGTCCCTTCCATGTGTCAGATATTAGTGGAAACTTTTTGTGTGAAACATGCCAAAGATAAATATGAAGAATCTAAGTCAGAACCCACTTACATGGATTTTTTTTTATCCCTTAAGGAGGAATTATACTATGTTCGGAACTACAATGACTAGTACAAAATATGGACAACCTTACACCAAGAGAAAGACTAAGAGGTGTCAGAGTACACCAATAGCTTCCATACATTGTGTTGAAAGTTAGGTATCAAGGATGGGAAACATTTGGTTCTAAAATACCATGGTTAAGGTACATTGAAACATAAATGCGGTTTATGGACATCTCTTCACTCGGAGTTGAATACTAGTATGTTTTCAAGATCGAGAAAAAGTTTTGGAAGAAGGTTAAGAGAGAGTTCAGGTCTAAAAATCAACCACATCAAAAGTATGGTAAAGGTGGCCCTAACTTGCAGAACAAAGAATGGATAAAGGATAACCCACCCCAGGAAAACAAATTTAAGGCACATACAAAGAATAGTAACAATAATTCAAACAAGGACAATGGAAAGTGGTGTGAAATCCACAAAATCCTTTGGAAAAGCATAAATTTGTTGGGGGGACCTTAGAAAAGTCAATATAATCCATGAAAAAAAGATTGTTTTGAAGAAATTCAAGAAGTACTATATGCAGAAGTATTTTTCTAACGGGTACTATGATGTTAAGGTCAAAGAATTCCATGAGTTAAATTTTGGGAAAATGACCATGGATGAATATCTAATAAGATCTTAGAGTTCTTGAGATGTGTGAAATACATCAATTGTGAAAAGGTGAAAATCCAGTGGTTTATAAGTGGATTACCTTAGTCCTACAAGGATAAAATTGAGTTTGATGAACGTCAAACTCTAGATGAAACCATCAGGAAGTCTAAGTATTGTTATGATCATCACAAGAACATGTTATAATTCCATAAGACATGGAAATAAATGAAGAAGGAGAAACTTGATCAGAGAAAGAAAGGGTTCAAGCCTCCCCATTATAAAAATTAGTGGAAGCAACCAACACAGAATGAGAACAACCTAGCTAAGGTTATAGGAGAGAAGCTAATAAATCTTATTCAGCGTTGGTAATGTGGAGAACATCACTTGCTCAGAAAATTTCCACACCAATATAGGAATGTCAAGCATGTTCATAACATACAAGAGACTACAACAATTGGAGATGTAGTAAGGACGGTTCCAAGGATCTATGATACACTTGAAGACTTCCAAGCATATAAACAATGAATTGTGGTTTTCATGATTTTTTCCACGCTTGCACGTTTCCTTCTTAACGCTGGGGGGTTAATACCCAAGTTTCATCCAGAGGGTGACCAACAAAAACCCCAAAGCATCAACATATAAATCCTCAGCCAAGGCTGAAGAAGGTCTCACCCAATATGTTATGAGGATCACAGAGACCATATGGTCTTGTGTTGGGGTTGAAGGGATAAACACACAACAATCCATCCAGGTTTACATGCATATAATCCATTGCAGAGTATTCTAATAGTTAACAATTCATAACATAATCAAACACATTCAATTGACACATCAATAACACATTATAAGACTAGAATCAATGCAACTTAATTATTTCCATTCCATCACCACAACCATACATTAAGAAACATTAAGCAACCCATACATTGACAGCATTAGAAAATTTTTCCACTTTTCATTTACCCAATGTTACATTACACAACTCCATGTGATTTCTTTAGAATCTACAAGTGTGACAGACTCGGACTTACAACTAGGGACATTACAACATATATGATCAGAGTGAGATCAAGGACACTTTTTCCCTAACCAAATCAGCCTATGGAACAACCAACAACTTTTTCTTTGTCATCCTTGCTTATTTTTGTATCCTTCTCTACTCTAGCACTCAGTCGCTTTCAGTTCTGCTCCACCCACTTAGTGGAATTCTAGTCCTGCATGTTTTTGTCACTCGCATGCATTCCATGTTGACACTTTGGAATCGCGGAAATCCAAACTACCTTTCTATATCATTCTCTTCTTGCTCCATGACCCCTCCTATTGTTTGTAGTAATCAATCAAGAAGATTTATCGAATATTCTTTTCTTGATTCTGGAATGCGTGCAATGTCTTCTTGGTCTCTAGCGTGCATCACAAAAATTGGGTCGGTGCACATTGGCAGAAATGGAACTTAGTGCATACAAACAAAAATTGATCTATCATGCACACCTCTTATTTACCCCTCACGCAGTTGCTTAAGCATGAAAAAACTAGAATTGGTGCGCACAACTCTGTTTTTGCACATGTGTGATATTTACCCAAAATGTTTTGTGCCAACAGGCCCCCACCACTATTCCTTGGCTCGTCCTCGAGACAAATTCCTCGGGGACTAATTTTAGTGAGAATTTAGTAAGATAAAATCATCATCATTGTCGGACTAAGGAATAAAACCACGCAGTGGTTACAGCCATGTTTGAGTAAGAGAAAATCATATATCCATGATGTAGTTGCAACTCGACACGGTTCCTCGAATCTATCGATCAGTCCACAAGGTAAACAATGGATTTGGACTTTATTTGGAAATATGCTCAAACTTTGTCTCTTCAAAGACTTTTGTGGTGATGAATGAGGGATTTGTTTAAAGCACATCATCCACAAATTGACCCCCTTAACTAAACCAAGCGATACAGCTAGAACTTGGCCCAATTACTCGTTGACCTACAAGAAGTATATCCTAATGAAGATATCCATGGAGAGAGAGCATCATCCTCCTCCCATCTCGTTGTTCTGTCAATACGGGACAGAAGACGGTGACCTCCTAGCTCGAAGGAGAGGATAGTCTGCAGTCTTGGGATATCCATTTCGGTAAAGGTGAGTATACATGGCAATAGGAAAACCAGTCAAGGACCTAGAGGATTGTCGTATTACTGCAGATTTGAAGAATATTTTAGGGAACTGTGTGGTACTCGATATTTTTGTACTAGTGAATAAGAGGGTGGGACCTACGCCTAGCAAGGGATGATGAAATGTCAATCTTCGTGAAAACTAGACTATGGGCTCTCAGACTTCCTGACCTGATTGGTAATTACATGTCCCATAACGTCTATGAAGTGGGGCCATGAAATGGGACAGGAAGTGAGAGATCGTAAAATCATTGGACAATGGAAATATAGAAGTAAGGGGGACAGGAATGGGGTATAGAATGATGGGTGGGGTTGAGAGAGAATGGGACGTGGAGAATTTATCCAACTAATGCATGAGTAAAAGTGGATATATATACAGAGTGGACAATGGTCAGAGGTGCAATATCAAATAAGAGAAATAATCAGTCGATGGCACTAATCGGAGAAGAGATATATAGTCTCAATGAAGTCCCATAGATGAGAAGATAACAGTTCACATACTTCGTACTGGTGATTTTCCTTTCGGATTGTGGTGACATAACTAATTGTGTGTCAGGGTTGTGTGTGATCTAGTCAACCTGAATTGCTTGACTATTCAATGTAGTGTAGCGTCAGGTATCTCAGCCTAGTTCCGTGTGAATCCATTGTTCGAGCTAGTACCTTGTATGGAGGCCATAATTTCAACCTAAAATGGAAATCTTGGGAATCTCCAAAATTTGTTAATCTATCTCGTCCACCTGTGTGATTGGAGTGGATGTTTTGTTGCCACAAAGGTGAATTATTTCGACTATGTACTCTTCTTATCTATTGTACATCCTACGTTAATCCTACCCTACAGGATTTCAGGTTGGTGAAATATTGTTAAGTGACAGGTGACCCCTGCGAGCCATAGTACACCTTCAACCTACTGCCATTAACAAGTCCCTTAAGTGGTTATCCACCAGCTTCACTGATGTAGACCAAGCGGAAATGACCCAACCAACACATATGTAACTTGCTAGGGTGTTGTAAATATTTATTGTCATAGAACAACACCAATGATCCTGGCTGTGGAATTTTAAGGTGGATGTTGCGATCATGTCATGCCTTATGTCTTTGCTTCTTGACCACTTGTATGAATCCTTCTATCATATGGTCCTCCTCTAGCTCCATGAGTTCATCCAACATATGTTGAAGGGATTGTTCATCTGTCATATGAGTCACTAGATCAACACAGAGGTTGGGAACAACAAATTCTAACGACATGACTACTTCTTTACCATAAACCAATCTGAATGGTGTGTGCTTCATCAACCTCTTGAATTTTTTTCTATATTCCCACAATATTGTGGGGATCCTCTAATCCCAATCATCACACTACACATTACAAACTTTGGTTGAAGCATGTTATTGAAAGCTTCAACCGTACCATTATCTTGAGGATGATAGGGAGTTCTCTTCTGGTGATGGATCGTGAAATCCTAAGTGAGTTGATGAATGGTCTTGTTTAGAAAATTAACCATGTTGTCATTTATGTTGTGAAATCCTTAACCAACACGGATTCATCCCATCTTGTCAGATATTCAATGGCATTAATAATATAGCGTGCACTCGTCCTGTGCATGGGAGGATTGATCGGGCCCACAAAATAAATTTCCCACTTTTCAAATGGTTCCAATGTTGTGACTAGAACCAGAGGGAGCTCATCTCTTCAAAAATGCTTTCCAATACATTGACATACGTCACAGTGTTTACAATAATTCTTGTCATCTGCAAAGAGTGAAGGCCACCCAAGCCCTGTATGCAAAAAACTTTGTGTAGTGGCCTTACCTACATTGTGTCCCCCTGCAATACCCTCATGGTATTCATAAAAAATGGGGTCTCATCCATGTTCTATGACATACCTGCACAAGATGTCATTCATTCCCAGCTTATATAGTTGACCAGTAATCAATTGATAGTATGTGTTACGGGTCACTAGTTGGTGGTGTTGGGTTGGAGTATATCCAGGTGGAGCCTGTTCTGACATGAGAAATTCAATTATTTCAAACAATTTGTAATGAACTACTTCAATGTGGAAGAGTTGTGCATCAGGGATTTCATCATCTAGACTGTGACTGGCTTCTCCATATTCGATCCACAACGGGTGATCTGGTCCAACGTTGTATTTTATAGGTTTGGCTAATACTTCAAACTCAAATTCTCGAAAGCACAGTAACCAGTAGAATATTCTTCCTTCCAATAATTGTTTGTTGACCAAATACTTGAGTGTGGAGTGGTCAGTGAATAATTTAAAATGGGTCCCCGACAAGTAATGATGAAACTTCTACATGACATATACCATGGTGAGGCCCTCGCACTCAGTTGTTGTATAATTATTTTCAGCATTAGACAACTTGCGACTGGTAAAGTAAACCGGATGGCCAACTTTACCTTCGCTCGAATGTGCAAGAACTACTCCTAGTGTAATGGATGAGGCATCTACGAAAGATCTTAGACAAGTCAAGAAAAAATAGAATCGACACATTGACTAGTTTCTCTTTTAGAGTATCCAAGGCTTCCTAACATTCTTGTGTCCAAATGTACTTAATATATTTGTGGAACAATTTCTCCAAGGGGGAAGCAAATTTTTCATAGCTATGAAAGAACTGTCGGTAATATCCTATATGGCCCAATGTAGTGTGCAACTAGTGAACTAAGGGATTGGCTACCATATCCAATATGGAAACAATTTTAGCATGGTCTACCAACAATCTATCCTTGTAGACTGCATGCCCCCAAAACATCCCAAACAGCATACAGAAGATGCACTTCTTCAAATTTAGTGAAGTCGGGATCTAGCGGCATTGATCCAGCGTCAACTGGAGGGCTTGCATGTGTTCTTTTAATAAACTAAAGACTGTCCAGTCGTCCAAATAAACTTCAAGGAACTTGTGAATAAATTCTTTGAAGGCTACGACCACGATTCGAGAAAAAAATCCCAAGTGCATTCTTTAGTCCAAATGAAATTACAATGTAAACAAAGGAACCCAACTCTATTGAAAATTTGGTTTTGTCTTGATCCTCCTCTACAATTCCTACCTAATAATACCCTGAAAAGTTGTTTGTAAAAGAGTAGGCTTCTCTTCCTCCAATGTTTTCCAGAACTTCATCGGTGAAATGGGTAGGGAAAGGGTCATGGACACATGATGCATTAATACTTCTCATATCTACATAGATTCGGGTATCACTTGTTTTCTTGGGTTGCACCACCATGGGACTAATCCAATATGACTCTTCCATAGGGAAAATAATTTTATCATCCAACTCCTTGCACACATTTTCTTTATATTTAGGATTTAATCGATAATTCCTCATCTTGCCTGGTTTGGCATTCTACTTGAGTTGAATCTTCATCATCCCCTAGAGATCTTGATATTCCCTCTATTCTGAGAAGCTACGGGGAAATAAGTCCTTGTATTCCTTGAGTAGATCAATGACTTGGGTGACAGTATCCTTGCTCCAATAGTTTCCAATAATATCCATTTTGGTTTCTTCCTCAGTGCCAATATTATGTTTCTTTGTCTTAATCGGGCCACCATAATCTAGCACCTTCATCTCCAACACTTTCCCCTCAATTGTGCGCTTACCTTCAGATTATTTGATTTGTATTCATCGTGGGTCATCATCATCAACATTATCAACGTTTTCCTTCCAAAAATAGACAACTCTTTCAATTTTTTCATTGGCTTCTGATATGAGCATACTACCTTTGGTATGGCATCCTTTGGTTGACGATGAAATATAATTTTTTTAATCTAGAAGAGTGCCCCTCTTTGAGTTGGATTTTTTGTTGTGAAGCGGAACATTGAGAAAAATTGTGAGCTTACATGGATCCAATCTATAGTTTTCCTCTTGCGATCCTCCTGAATATACCATCTTCTAGGAACCATATCCATGGTATGAATGAATCGGTGTAACCATTGCATTCAAGTAATATTCTTGGAAGTCAAGCATCATTCGCAAAAATAAATGTGTCCATGGGGATCTTCAATTCCCTTGTACTGATTGGCCAATTGGAATTCAGAGATGGATTAGAACCTTACTTTTATCAACTCGGACACATGTTCCCAGTCCTGGATATTTGTGTGATGTGTCTCCCACCACCGCACAAGTGTCCTTCGTACCACGACATCTATGGCCTAAATCCTCCATTATGTTCGAACAGTATTTTCCATATGCACTAGGAATGCCTCCATCGGCCATGTTCCATAAAATCATAGGGCATTGCATAACTTGGATCTGAAACAACACACTTCTTTATTAATCCTTACACATCTTCGAGTAGATACCTCATACAGCTTGTTTTTCCACCTTTCTATGGCATATTTTGAATCTGTGTCATATGACTTCACACTCCTGCAACTCAATTCCCCATCCACTATAGGATTCATATAATATTCTCTGCACCCGATGATCTTCTATATATTCTCAATAACAGAGCTTTCCTCATCCTCATCCACCGAGTCATTGTATCTATCCCCTTCATAAGGATCCAATGGTGCAATCATGTGCAGGGTGTCAGTCTCAAATGACATTTGTCGCTTCTTCAGATTTAACACAACATTGTTGTCAAAATCCCAATCAATGCCAAGTAGGGAAGGGCAGGGACCAGAATCATCCATAATCTCCATGACTTTTAAATCGGGCTTTGTCTTCACCCCTTCTACGTTCACTTCAACTTGCTCCAATCGACATATAGGAGAGATTTTATATTGATTTTCCAACCGCAACTAGATGGGCGACTAGAACAAATTTGGTTTACCCATAAACTCCCAAGACTTCTTCAACATGATGTTCACGTAACAACCCAGATCTAGTATGACCCCATCCATTTCATAGTTACCAAGTTCAACTATCATCTTGAACTCTCTCCCAATGCACTTATGTTTACTAGCATGGCACGCATCTCTTTCTGGAAAGGGGGATGATATAGCTCTATCTATCAATTCTTCCCCCATAAAGGTAGCTAACATATACATCAACTTTCACATGGTCTCAAGGTCATTTAAAAATCATAAACAACAACGCAAGAAGTTACTTACTTGGTCCCCAGTTTTTGCTTCATGACCCAATTCATGTACTGCTTCTAGATGTGCATTGTGTTGTAGCTCTTCATGCATATGTTCCTCTACCGCCCTTTGTTCAGTGCATCCCAGCTACTCTTTCTTTCGCACTTACTCCAATGACCTCTATGTGGCATGTTGTATTTCCTCGCACACATTTTCTTCCTCTAAATATCTTTGTGTCGTGTGTTGCAACTCTTTTCGAGTGCAGGCCTCCTCAAGTGACTTCTATGTCACGCATTGCACTTCCTCATAGATTTTCACCTCTTCAAGATACTTTTTTGTCGCACATTGTACTTCCTCGTGGATTCGAGCCTCTTCAAGCGACCGTTGTGTTCCACGTTGCAGCTCCTCTCACTTTCTTTCTTTTTCTATGGCCCATTTTGTATCATGCAGAAATTTCTTCTGTTGAACCGCATAAAACTTGGGAGGGTATGGAATCATTTTTCTTATCTTCCCCTCCAGCCTTTGACTTGAGCTTCCCCCATGCTCAAGTTCCATTCATGTCTTCTCTCCACCTCAAGTTATCACACGTACATCAACCTTCTCATCCTTTTTATGATTCTCGCACGGCTCTGCATGCACCCTATTACAATGTGCCTTATTTTCTTCCCACTTCTTCAATAAGTTGGGACAATCCTCTGTAACCTACTCAGGGTTTTAGAAGTACCTAAGGAGGTTGCATGGTTTGGTACAAAATCTTGAGACATGGCCAATATATCCACAATTAAAACAAGTGGGGGGTCTACCTTCCCCTCCTCCATAGCCTCGTATGTGACCACGTCCATATCTGCCTTTGGGACCTCCTTGATATCTGCCTCTCTCAGCATTGCCACAGTCACCACCCTTTTTTTCTTCTTGTACCTGCAAAACATCATGGGTATGATCTTGCATCAGCTAGAGTGATCAGTAGTTGTTCACATCATGTCCCATAGAATTGCAGAATTTGCGGAACAGAGTTTTCTGATATTTCTCCAATGTTGAGAAGGGGGGTAGTACATGGCCCAATTGTCTACAAATCTCACACCACTCCATCTGTGTCCCAAATGGAAATGGACTTGGCGCACTCATTGCCACATAGTTACCAAGTATAGGACACACATCCTTGTGATGCCCCTCAGATCGGCACGTGGTACACCATACATGCTTGCACGCACACGACTTTTTCCTTTTCTATATCTTGTAATTGCATCAATCGGTTGGCTAGTTGTGACTGCACCTGCACCAATCCTGTCGACCTCTCTCCTCCTCCTAATGTATCTTCTAGGCACATCACTATCTCCATTTCTTTTTCCTAAGTCGTCGTCTTTTGTTAGGTGAACGGGACTCGAATATGGGGGAGCAACCCCACAATGAACCATCCTCTATGTTGCACATCCTAAATCTGGAATGCCAACGTATCCAGCAAAATATTGAAGCATTGGTCTTAATTCCACACCGTCTCTCCTTGGTTTTTATTAATCTCCTTAATCTTCCTAATACACTGATATTCTAAATTAGGCTTCTGGAATTCCTTAAGCATATTTCTCTTGATATCCGTCAGGGACCTCACATGTCTCGTTGGCGCAATGGCATTGTACTTCATGTACCACATCAAGGATTTGTCCTTAAATGTGGTTTCCAACTACGCAATGTTTGTTTCCTTGTCTGTGATCCTCTTCATAGACCATATCACTACACATGTGAACCAATGTTGTTTTGCATCATCTCTACCTGCCCCATGGAATACGGGTAACCTCAAGGTACTATCCCGATTCGCCATATTCAATCTTTAACTCTATCCACCTCACTGACTACTAAGTATTTGGGATCCTTGCATGGATATTGTCCTTGGCTAAGTAGCATTGACTTTTTCTTCTCCTTCACTAGTTGCTTCTCTTGCTTCTTCTCCTACCCTTTCTCCTACTCCAATCACCTCGTTATATGTTTTTCTCTCTTCTTGGTTGCAAATGTGTAAGGGGGGTGGTTCAAAGGTGGGGTAACTCCAGATTCTTCTAACATTTCTTGAGAAGTGACCCAGATATTTTCCTACCTGTATCCCCTCAAGACCATCTACTATCGCTAACTATTCTTGTCCATCAATAGGGGATCCTCCATCTTCCTCTCCTTCTCATGTGCCTCTACTATGTCGCTTATCTTTCTCTGAGGTTTCAGAACTCCACAATAGCCAAGGGGTTAGGAATTCATCTTCTAAACCCCTAAGACTACTACTACTAGAATCTCCACTGGACACCCTACTCTCAATGTCATGCCTCTTTGCGGACCTATCCTTGTCTATGCTCATTTATGGCACAACACACTTTTTCATACTTTTTCCTAGTGTGGTCTCTTTCCTCTTCATCCTAGGATTGACCTCTCATTGTTCACCCCTTGCTAACTTCCTTATGATTCTTTTTTTCACTCTCTTTCTTGAATCAACTCTTCTTGCGTATATTTTGGTTCTCTCTCTCCTTTTCTCCTCTGGGTCCATTCTACTCCTCACCTCATCTCAAGAACTTCTAGATTCTCCTCGAAGAATCCATATCTTCTCTCCCATTTCCCCCATATTTTCATCCTTCCCCCCAACGCTAGGGGAGACTACTCATCCATCCTATTGGGCTCCATGCACATTAGCCCCTTCTCCATGAACAACATTTTTATCCATAGTGGGATTTCTTCCAGCAATATTTTCCTAGGTCCATATGTCAACTTCATTTCTGCCTTGTTGAAGGAATCGGTGTACTCAACAACAAATTCAATTATATATCCTTCTTTCACCCAAGAAAACCAAAAATTAATGGCTCAATCCCACTTGTTATCCAATTCCTTCAACCTATCAATGGTGGTTTGATCCCAAAATACTATTTCTAGTGGTCTCAAAGAAGTATTAGTAGTAGTCTACCTTTTCATCCATTCATACAATAGATAGGGAAATTCAAGAAAGAAACCTTCATGAATATCAATGTAGAGATACCTATCTTTCCATATCTTTACATTAACCTTCAAAACTTGAGTTTCTCGCTGAGAAAACTCATCTTCCTTCGCATTCAACCAATCTTGATTTTCCTCCTGAGATGGATACCACCTCATTATTTTCCTTCATCACTCAATACAAAACCTCTAGGTCCCAACAACGAAACCATCAGTTGGTCCTTTTTCCATGATTGTGTTTTTCCTTCTTAACGCTAGAGGTTTAAGACCCAGGGTTCATCCAGACGTGACCAAAAAAAACACCAAAGAATCGGCATATCAATCCTCAGCCAAGGCTAAAGAAGGTCTCACCCGAGATGCTATGAGGATCGCAAAGACCATCTAGTCTTTTTTTGGGGATGAAGGGCTAAACACATTGTGATCCATCCGGGTTGACATCCATATAATCCATTGAAAAGTATTATAATAGTTAACAGTGTATAACATTATCAAACACATTCAATTGACACGTCAATAACACATTATAATACTAGAATCGTTGCAACTTTATTATTTCCATTCCATCACCACAAACATACATTAAGAAACCCATTCATTGAACACAACATAACCTTTTTCCCTTATACATTTACCCAGTGTTACATTACACAGTGATGTGTGCTTTCTTTAGACTCTGCAAGTGTGACAAACGCATAATTACAACCAGAGACATTATAGAATATATTCTTAGAGTGAGAAAAAGGACACTTTTTTCCTAACTAACTTGACCATGGAACAACCAATAACCTTTTATCTATCATTCTTGCTTCTTTTTATATCCTTCTCTACTCCAATTGATCAGCGGACTTCCAGTCCTACATGCTTTTGTCACCCACATGCATTCCACATTGCCTCTTTGGAATCGTGGCAATCCCAACTACCTTTCCATCTCATCCTCTTGTTGCTCCATGATCCCTCATGATATCTGTAGTAATCATTTGGGAAGATTTCCCGAAGATTCTTTTCTTGATTCTAGCATGCATGCAATGTCTTCTTGGTTTTTGGTGCACATCACAAAACTTGGGTTGACGCACATTGGAAGAACTGGAAATTGGTGTGTAATAACAAAACTTGATCCAGTGTGCCTCTTGTTTACCCCTCGTGTACTTTCTTGAGTGTGTGCAAAACTGGAATGGACGCACACAACTTCGTTTGTGCGCATGCATGCTATTTACACAAAACTTTAGGTGCCAAAAGTGGTTGAGGTTGAAGGTAAGATTTCTAAGTAATCTATTTCTAATTATTTTTGTTTTGGATCTAGTCATAGTTATGTTACTCCTAGAATTGTTGGAATCTATGATCTTGAGAAGAGAAAGGATAATAAATCTTGGATAGTTCAACTAGCCACTTGAACCAAGAGAAAAGAAAGTGAAGTGGTGGAGTGATGTCCACTAGAGTTGGATGGACTCTACACCTAGGCATATCTAAAAATTTTACCACTTGGTTATTATGATGTCCTAAATGGAATGGACTAGTTATAATCACATCAAGTTAAGCTTGATTGTTAATGCAACACTTTTGAATGCATTGATGAAGATGGAAATCCAAGGATAGTAAGAGGCATACCAAAGGAAATTTTTGTTAAGTTGATTTCACCCTTGCAGTTGAAGAAGTGTTTTGGAAAAGGTCATTGATTGTATGCATCTCATGTATTGGATGCAACAAAGGATGAAAGTCCAAATTTGGAGGACTATCTTGTCTTGTTGAAGTTCAGTAATGTACAACTCTCTGATGAAGTGCTAGTACTTCCTCCAAAAAGGGACGTTGATTTCAAAACCGACATTATGTCTAGAGCTACACCAGTGTCATAAACTCCTTATAAAATGAGTATCCTAGATTTATTAGAGCTGAAAATGAAATTACAAGAGCTATTGGAAAAAGAAGTATTCATTCCAAGTGTGTCTCCATGCGGAGCACGGCTTCTCTTTGTGAAAAATAAAAATGGAACCCTTGATCTGTGTATTGATTAAAAGCATCTGAATAAGGTTACAGTGAACAAGTATCCATTACCTTGAATTGATGAACTATTTGACCAAATGAGAGGGGGACATCCTTTTCAAAGATCGATTTGAGGTCTGGTTACCATCAAGTTAGAATCAATGAAGAATGCACTCATAAGACAACATTTATAACAAGGTACAATCACTATGAATTTTTGGTGGTGACATTTGGTCTCACTAATGCACCAGCTACATTCATGTGTCTCATGAATAGTGTTTTAAAAAACTATTTGGATAAATTTGTGCGCGTTTTTTTGGATGGCATTCTTCTTTATTTCAAGAATGAAGAAGAGAATGAGGAACATTTGAGGATGGTTTTGTGAGTGCTACGAGAGAATAAGTTGCATATAAAACTGAGCAAATGTGATTTTTATTAGAAAAAAATTCATTACTTGATCCAAAAAGGATCCATACAAGGACAAGAACAACTCAGAACTCGCAAAAGCAACTCAGGATGCTCAGAATGAACTCAACAGACAGAGAAAGGGAAAAAAAATCAAATTTCCCAAAACTTAGTGAAACTAACATTATCGCGAAGAGCTCATCGCAAGCTTTCTAACGGTGCAAACAGCTCGTCAAACGGAGTTACGGATTGAAAGATATTTGCGGTCAAAGTTTGGTCAACCTAGCCCAGTCAACAGGGGATGAGTCAACATCTGTATAGAAAACATGGCAAGATAACAAGGTGACACGTTTCATGTTGATGTCATCATGGTGATGTGGCAGCACCAGAGGCTGCCACATGTCACCCAATTTTGGCACTTTTGGACCAATAGGATCGTGCCACGTGGAAGTCTGTATAGTGACGTGGCATGATGACGTAGTGCTAACATGGAAGAGGATGACGTGGTCCAATGGGAGGCTACCATGTGTCCCAATCAGGGGTTGCCACATGGCAGGCATAAAAATCACAATGACAGCCTGTGACCAAATTTAAAAAA
>JZKD02S2205938.1:252428-284480 GCA_000966675.3 Picea glauca | reverse complement strand
TGCAACGAATTAAAATCAAAAGGGGGAGGCCTGTAGGTTTGACCCTGGGACCTCCCTACTATATGCCTTTAAATTCACACCCAAACCAACAGGCCAATAGCCTTCATTGTTATCAATGCCCACAGATATTACTTAAATGTTGAGTCTTCCCAGCCTTGGGAGAAAGGAGTGAGTACGGTAAGGCCTTAGGTATGCATTTCTATGCAATCCAATCATTAATTACAAGTTCCAGAGGGGAACAAAAACCGAGACAAATTTCTTCTTGGGTTTGGGAGTGCCAAAGTCGGACCGAGACGTGGAGACAGTCATTTTTGGGTAATTCGACACCATGAATTCAGTGGTGTTGTCTATTTTCTTATCTAAGCATTGTTTATGCAGCTTGATTTCAGAATGAGGTATACTTATGTATTTTGCCAAATTCTTTTGTTGAGTTAATGAAAGAGCCTACCCATTTGAGAGAAGGACCCGGAGACATAGTCCACCAGGGATGAACTCCGTTATCAAGTTTTTGTGTTCATATTTGATGCTTATGTCTCTTCATTATTGAGTTTTTCCTTCTTTAATGGTGCACTTTAATTTATGCTCATTTAATGCAATTCTTTATAAGTCACTCGATGAAAAGATCATGGATCATTACTTGGGTCACATTATTTTAGAAGAGGGAATATTTATAGATCTATAGAATATTGAAGCTATAATTAACTGGCCAAGTCAAAACAATGTAATATAGGTAATATATTTTATGGGTCTTTTTTGTTATAATAAAAGGTTCATTGAAGTATTTTCTTGGGTTTCACACACAAACACATCTTTGCAAAAGAAGGAAATCAAGTTTGACTGAACACAAGAATGTGAGGAAATCTTTCAATTGTTGAAAAAAATTCTCACTAGTGCTCCAATCCTAAAGATTGCAAATCTAGAAAAGAGTTTTGGTGTATTAACATATGCTTGTAAAGAAGGGCTCGATAGAGTTCTTATGCAGTACAAACATGTGATATGTTACGAGTCAAGAAAGTTGAAGGAACGTGAAAGGAACTACATAAATCATGACTTGAAACTCACTGCAATGGTGCATGATTTAAAAATGTGGAAGCACTATTTGTTTGTAAAGAAATTTGAGCTCAGAATTGACCATAATGGCTTGAAATACTTGTTTGAGTAACCAAATTTGAATGTCAGACAAGCTAGATGGATGAAATTTTTATGTGAATTTAATTTAAGATCAAACACATAAAAGGGAAAGAAAACAATGTAGTGGGTGTACTCAATGGGAAAATGTATGTCATGCATGTGGTAGTTGTTAGCATTTTCCAATCATATATGATAAAAAGGATTATCCATTCCCTTGCTAGAGATCAACTTTATGTTCAAGTGAGAAATAAATTACAACAAGAGAAATTAGACATTAGGTATGAAGGATATCCATTGGAAAGTGATGGACTTCTTACCTATAAAAGAAAACTACCAATTCATAATTCTCTAGGCTTGACAAGAAGGGTCATGGATGAAAACCATAAAGTGTCGTATTATGGACATATGGTTTACTAGAACACAATTTCTACATCAAGGAAGTAATACCATTTTCCGGGAATGAAGAAAGATATAGTTGCATACTGCAAATTTTTCAAATCTAGGTGATTGTTGGCCTAATGTTCTTTAGTTAAATAACTCAAAAACATAATTTGTTTAACAATAAAAAAATTAATTTTTGAACATTGAATCAATCACACAACAACTAAAAAATTAAAAATGGAAGAAATAAAACACATACATAGGGATTTCTCCTTCAAATCAACTTTTCATTCCTTTGATCAAATATTATAAGGTGACTGCCACAGCTTGCTTGAACTAGCAGTTGTACAATCAATAAAATCACCTCAAACAACATTGTACAATTTACATAAAAGAGGGTACTACTACAACAATATGGCATGCTATGTTTATTCCTTTCCTGAACAAAAAACTATTCTTTCTCTCCTCTCAACACTAAATCACACTTCATCAATATTATGTATGGCCATATTTGAGGGTGTATGACCATAATTGAGGGTGTACAACCTATGCATGAAGAAAGGACTATTATAGCAATGGTATAGCCTATATGGCCCATTGTACTTGTTGGTCACTTCAACAATCTACTCATCTTCTTCTCCTTGAATGCATTATGCCCTCTTCCAACTCTTTTGTTGTCTTCTCATATGTGTGATTGACCTCTCCTATTTTTTCCTATGTATAATTTTAGAGAAGAAAAATAATCTCATGAATCCAATATTCCACCTATATAAATCATGAGATGTACTTTTGTTTTGTTTTTAAAGTAAAATTACAAGATATAATTATTTCCCACTTTTCCTAAGTGGTCACTAATAAAATGTCTAGAGCCACTTACTACACATTCACATTGAACCGTGTGCAAGAAGTTCTTTCTTGATATACATCTCTCAAAAATCCCTCTTAGCAAGGAATGAATTTTGCACCAATCCAAGTCTATCTATAAATACTTCAAACTTCTCTTTTGTTAAGGGCTTGGTCAGAATATTAACGATTTGTTGATCTATGGGAATATGTTGGAGCTTCACTACTACCTTATGAATCTTGTCTTGTATGAATTGATATCTAATCTCTATGAGCTTAAACCTGTCGTGAAACACTAGATTCTTAGAGAGTTTGATACAACTCTGATTATCATGGTAAATGATTGTGGGGTCGAACTCTTCATCAAACAATCTTACAAGTAACTTACAAATTCAGATGGCGTCACAGCTAGCATTATTGGTTGCCATGTATTCTTCCTCAACTGAGCTAATTGCCATGAAACTATTCTTCCTCAACTGAGCTAACTGCCATGAAAGTATTCTTCCTACTAAAATGGGATATCATATTTGAACTCAAGTTAAAGTAGCACCCTAAGGTGCTCTTCCTATCAGTTACACTTATTTTCCAATATGATTCTGAATACCCTTTCAACTTCACTTCACCATCTCCAGGATATCTCAAACCATACTCCATTGTGCCCCTTAAATATCATAGCACATGTTTTTGTTGCTACCTAGTGCCCCTTCCTTTGCTCCACCATGAAATTCAAGGCATTCACTACAAAACATATATTCAGTCTAGTGTTGAACAAATACCTCAAGGAACCTATCAGTTGCTTGTACAACATGGGATCTACCAGCTCTAAATTTGAATCTATCACCTTCTTCAGATTAGTTATCATGGGTGTGGCCATAGGTTTTCAATCCTCCATATAAAACCTCTTCACGATCTCAACTGCATACTTACCCTACCCAATTAAAATTTCCCCTAGCTTTTTTCAAACCTCCAAACCCAAGAAGTAATGCATCATGTTAATTTCCTTCCTCTTGAACTCAACTGCCATGTCTACATTTCACCCAACATTGATCTTATCTACAGTTGTAAGAAACAAATAATCTACATACAACACCAAAATGAGTAGATTAGTCTAAAAAAATGTATAATATAAGTTAGGAACTGGTTCACTTTTGGTGAATTACATACTCTATATATGTCTATCCATCTTGGAATACCATGCTCTCAGTGCCTTCTTGAGTCCATACAAGGATTTATTAAGCCTAAAAACATGGGATGCCTTCCTATTTACCTCAAATCCCTGAAGTTTCTCTATGTACACTTCTTCCTCAATGATCCCATTAAGGAAATTTTTTTTCACATCCATCTAATGTATCGTCCATCCCATAAATTAAACTAAGGACATAATTGCTCTAATGAAATGTACTTGATGACTGGAGAAAATGTCTCCTCATAGTCCACTCCCTCGTTATGAGATAACCCTCTCACCATGAAACTCACTTTGAACTACTCAATGATGTCGTCTACTACATGCTTGATATTGTAGATCCATATAGAACTCACTACTAACCTCCCCTCCATCCTTGGCACTATGTCCCAAACATGATTCTTCATGATGGAGGTGTACTCCTCCATCCTTGCATCCCACCATACATGTTAGTTTTCTACCTCCTAAAACTTGGAAGGCTTGGAATATATGATGATACTTATCAATGTCATGTAGTTTGGAAACATATTTATAGGTGTTCTCTCTCTAAGTGTTCTCCTAGGAGCTTCAACATACTCCCGAGGATCCCTTAATGTATGAGTGAACCATTGAGGTGTCCTAATAGAAGAGGAAGGGGATATTGTCTCTTCCTCTTCACCTTAAGGTTGTTGTACTTCTATGGAGGTCATCAGTGACCCTATCTTACCCTTTGGAGTTTCCATCTCCCCATTCTCTATCAATGGAATAAGCTCATGGGACTTATTGAATGTAGTGTATTCCTCAAACTTCACATCCTTTCTCACTACAATATTCCTCTACTCTATAATATAGTTGTTGTATGCCTTTGAAGTCTCATTGTAACCCATAAATAAACCATTCCTATTGGAGGCTTACAACTTATCTATATTTTCTACCAGTACATGGATATAAACTAGACAACCAAAGAAGCATAAGTGACTTACATCTAGATTCACACTAGTGAATGCCTCCTTTGGTGTCTTGTCCTCCAATATCAAGTGAGGACATTGGTTATGGATGTATATTTTTTTGTTGCATGCCTCTACCCAAAGAAACATTGACAAGTATTGGTCATGAATCATGGCCTTAGAATCCCCTGTGATGGATTTATTCTTCCATTCTATTGTGGGTTGTATGAAACAATCAACTCCTTCTTCATTCCTACTTCCTTGCAGAAACACTCAAACTACTTGGAGGTATACTCACCCCCATTCCCTATTCTTAGAACATTGATCTTATTCCCTATCTAATATTCAACTAGAGATTTGAACTTATGAAACCTACTAAAGACCTCATCCTTGGTCTTTAGGAAGTAGATCCAAATTTTGTGAGAGAAGTCATCAATGAATAAAACATAGTAAATGCTTCTTGAAATTAATGCTACTGGAATTGGTCCACAAACATTTGAATGTACTAGGTCTATAATATCCTAAGACCTATGCCCATTTCTTGGGAAATAAACCTTAGCATGTTTTCCAAGCGTGCACCCTTTGCATACTCCATGATACTCAATACTAAACTTTGGAATACCTATCATTGTCTCCCTCGGAATAAGTAATTCCTTGTGATGTAGGTTCCCTATACTCTTGTGCCACAATGATCCGAATTTATAAATGGAATGAAATGAAATACAGAGTTATAACAAAAAAATAGAGATACAGTGAAACTTGACTTCTATTAATAAATGAAATGTGTTGAACTGTAAAAATGCAGAATAAAACAAACTCGCTCAAATGGTGGTAGCTTATCTCTAAGAAGAGATGTGACGGCTATGTGCATTCACGAGAGTGCATTACAATGAGGATGAAAGGCCTTTTTATCATAAATAAGAAATGAGGAAACCCTAAACATCCAAAAACCTAACCCTAGGAGATGAAATGCCAAAAGGCTTGTGGGCCCCAATGGGGTTAGTTGGTATGCCAACTTCCCGGGGCCGTAACTTTTGCATATGATCTATGTTTGGCGTGCTTGAAATCCCATTGGAAATGTAGAGCCGAGAAGTACACATTTTTGTCGGCCCATACTATGCCTTTGGCTAACATTTGGGTGTTGTCGCACCCAGAAAATATTGTTTAAGGCCTCAAAATGGCCTCGAAAGTCCAAGACCCGAAAAAGTGTAGAAAAACTGCCAAAATGGAAAATTATGCTTTGAGCTAGTGGAATTGGTGGGTGGCCATTGATATCCACCTGGATCACACAACTTGAACAAGTTTTCATAGTTATGAACTAAGTCTCGAACATCTCTAACTCCTATTAATTGAGATGTATCTAGGTTATATTCCTTCATCCTAATGAGGACTTATTAGTTATTAAACTCCACAACATATCCCTTATCTTGCATAACCGAAACCGAAAATGAAAGGAAGTTCTTTTTCAGACCTAGAACAAACAAGACATCATCAAAATCTAAAGAGTTACCTTACTCGGGATGGAGGGAATAGTACCAACTCTTGCTATTGGGTACTTGGCATCATCACCAAGCTCAACCTATACTCTTGAGTCCTACTTTGTTGTACAAGAAAATAAGTGTTATTCGAATTTCATATGACAAGATGCCCCATTGTCCACATATCATGCATTCCTAGGAACCGTGTGGGCAGAAATCTGAGATACCACAAAGAAATCCTTCTCGAACTTGGAAAAAAACTCGTTCATCTGAGTTTTTGCAAAGGTTGGTACCTACTTGTTGTTACTTCCATTTACCATTATTTTTTTTTGGACATTGTGATGCATAATGACCATGCTTATGACAAAGGAAGCACTTGGTTTTACTCAAGTCCTTCTTTATTTTTTTTTAGGCTAACTCCTCACTCTTTCCCTTACCCTTGTTGGGTACTTTACCTATTCCCTCATTTGTCTAACCAAGTAGAACTAGGTTCTCATCAACACCCTTCTTGTTGTCTTTTCATTTCTTTTGAGTCTCCTCCTAGATACAATCATCCTACAACCTTTCAATGTTATAAAGGTTCTCATGAGCACAAACACCTTTGAAAAATGGTTCCCATGAAGATGGGAATCCATTCAGTTCCATATTCACTAGATCTGCATCTGCAACCTTCTTCCCAATTGTTGCAAGTTTATCATGAATCTATGTGAAATTCATAAGGTAATTGGTGATTGAATATGCTCTAGTCATCTCTATGGGTCTGATTTTGTGTCACAATATCATCTTGTTGTTTATGTTCTCACATTGGTATATACTTACCAGGGCATCAAACATTTCCTTTGCCATTTTATTCTCAAACATATGAGGTATCAAATGATATTTTATGGAATCCATGATCATCTGCTTGGCCTTCACTTTCTTCTTCTTGTGATCTACCAACTATATTGGATCTCTAGGAGAAGGCAAAACACCCTTGACAATATCCAAAAATATTTATCTTCCAATAAGAGTGTAACCCTCACTTTCCATAACAAGAAATTTGAGGCACCATCTAGTTTTTCCTTTAATCTAGGGCTAGTTGAGGCCATCTCTGAGATCTAATGAAAAAACTCTCAGATATGAAAAGTATTCCTTAAAAGGAATATTGAAACCCTCTAATTGTTGGTCCTTCTTTTCAGTAGATGATTTAATTTTATAAATCCTTGATATTACCAATAAAATAATTTCTCTTATACCATGTTGTTGGCACAGGTGCAGACCCAAGGTTCAACGCTACAACAGCACACCAACAAAACCCTAACTACCGGCCCTTTCGGCAACACCTACGAAGCAGATGAAGTCTCACCCGAGGTAGAGGCAGGGGTGGTTGCAGGACTCAGATGTCTGCAACCTTAGTTGGGACACAGATTTGTGATTCTAACACTTAAAAGAACACTCAACAGTTAACATTCATCAATATCCAGTCTTAGTTACAGCGCAGTTAAACCCTAATTACAGAGTATCACAGTATTCATTCAGATCTAAGGTACTTAAGAACTAAGCATACGTACATAATTCAGATCTAACATCCATCCATATTATTAAGCACTAAGCATCAACAGATCTATCTATCATTAATCTATATTAAATCTCTAAGCAAGTAAACACATAAACACATCAATACATCGCACAAAGCATAGAAACACAGCATGTATGTGGTTCGCCCCCACCCTGGGGATACGTCCACCAACTATTCTCTTCTTTATTATCTATGTTCAAGCTTCTTACAGGCACATATCATCCAATTTCTACTCCGCAGAAGACAGGAGTTGTGTGCGCACTCTGCCAGATCCTCCTTCTTATAGCTAGGGTACAGCACCAAGCCTTCACACAGTCTCTTACAGTTACTTTCACTAACCTTGCAAGCCTCACACAGTATGCACAAAGCACGTACAACTCTTGATCACATAGATCCAACTCTAGCACTTAGCATACTGGCCTACTAGGCCTCTCTCGGTCTCTCTCTTACATCGCCTAGCTACTTATTTATACATTACAAAATAGGCCTAAACATGGGCAAACCCATGGACCGATATCCCATACCCATTACATAATCCCAAATCCCAAAAAGGGCCCTAAAAGGGGCCCAGATCCCACGATCTCTGACTTTGACAGCCTGTCAAAGTCCCAAAATTAGGTCAAACATGACCAAGAATCCTCAAAACTTGGTCAAGGGCCAACAGGCCCCCATCACTCACCTGTGACTCATCCCGAGTCACTCTGATCGAACTAGTTATGCTTCAAAAGCCTCGAGCTTAGCCCGAGCTTCTTCAACTTGTTTTTGTGCCACGACCTCCTGTTTAGCAAACTCTTGCACGACTGCTTCACTGACAGGTCCCTCTAGGTGATGTTCAACTATGGTGATGACTTGCTCCAGTTTCACTCCTCGACCTTCGATCTCTGTGAACAGTTGGTAAGCCTCATCATGTATAGGTTGGAGTTTATGATTTACTTGCATAACTCTGCTTTGAATAGTGTGGACATGTTGTTGGGCAGTGCGCTGCTCTTGGGATCGCTTCATTCTTTCCATAGCTGACAGGGGATTCAACTGCACCTGTATTGTCTCTGCTTATTGCTTCACTTCCTGTAGTTGTGAGTCCAGTTCCTTCAATTCTAGATTCTCAGTGAGTCACTCATACATATGGGCACTACGATCACTCAGTTGCTTTCATTCCATGGCAAGAGCTTTGATTCTTTCAACTGCGCTTCGAGCAGTTGCTTCTCTTTGATCCCTTACATCCTACGGGGTGTCGGGTATGGTGCAGAGCTCTAAGTCTACCATTCATTATTGTAGCTGTCGGATAGCTTCAGTGAGCTTCTCTACTTGGTGCATGACTCGGTCTTCTTCCTATGCTTCTAATCATGTCATAGAGTGGAGGGATCTGTTGACTGCTTCTTTCACTTCAAGTTTCTCTACGAGCAACTGTTCCTTTTCTTGTTGCATCTATACTTTATCTTCTTCAAACTTTGCCTAGAGAGAAACCTTCTCCTGTTCTTCAACTTTGTGTTTTTCTACGATTACACTTGCTTCAAGGCATGGGTGCCTTGTTCTATTTCTTCTTGAGCACAACGAAGGTGAGCTTCGACTGCATCAGCTAGTCGACGGAGTTTGGCTGGCTCATCTCCCAACTCTAGTTCTCCTGATGGAAGGGGTGCAGTGGACACTACGCGGTTGGACTGAAGGGCCTGTTGTACCCCTCAAAATTCGACCTTAATTTTGTTGTACATTTCCTTCTTCTTAGCTTCTTGTTTCTCCATGATTTCCATCGAATCGTCATTTAGGGCTGCTATGATGAAGTCAAAATCATCAGTAGTGAGCACAGTCTTCATCTTGGTCACAGTGGCTTTCAATTTCTTCTGGGAAGAAGGTTTCGGGGGAGAAACCTTCCTCTTCTTCAGGGGGTCAACCTCGTCTCTGGGCGGTGTTACTTCTCCTGGCTTCTGTTCATCTCCTTTTCTATTTATGTCTTCTACTTCATCATCACCCCCTCGGTCAGGTGATACTGAAGAAATCTTTCCTGAGGCGCTACTTAAATCTTGGACCTCTTCAATATTCTTATTTCTACTAGGTCTGGGTGTATCATGTTCTTTGTGCATGGTCTCTGGGTTGTCAGGGTCAGACATCTCTGCAGGGTTTGTCAAAATAAGGAGGTATGTCAACCAGTCCTTAGTGATCTCCTCAAGTTCCTATTCTGTGAGTTTGTAGTATGACTGAAGTTGCTTCTTATGTTCATCAGCTCGCATTGTAAGGTAGATGAAGTCTTGATCTATGCAGAACTTCATCAGGGGTTGGAACCTTTGTAGGTTGTTCGGAGTCATGTGAGGTTCAGCTTCGATGGCTCTCTTTATCTGAAGGTAATATGTGTGAAAAAGAGTGGTCGACTGCCATTGTTTGTTCATATCACTCAAGTACCAGAGTGTGGTGAACTTCGCAACACGTGGCTCGAACAGTTCAATATCCAGGGAGGTCACACCTTTCGGCATCTCACAGGCAGCAAAGGTGATGAGGATTAGGAGCCAGCTAAAGTGAAACTCGTATCCCTGATCATGTGCTTCGTAGCAGTCTAGTTCTAGCTGATTAACTAGGTACTTTGCCCAGTTCATCTGTAGACCTTCCACGCACTTCCCTGTGAGGTCAACAACAAAGCCTATGACCTACATAGGTATTTTATTCCTTACTAACTTTATGGCTATTAACTAGCAGGCTAGGCACACTGCACCATTCTAGATGGAGGCTACCTTGTAGCCTTGTGTCCCCTTTTCAACATCGTCGTATGTATCCTTGATATTCTATGCTAGTGCACGATCTGTGGCTTTTCCTGGATAGAACTCCTGTGGGTTGGTTCCTTGCATATTGAATCCTATGATCCTATGGATAAACGTCGGATCGTCTGTGATACGGTGGTCTAGCCATAAGTAGCCACCATGGTAACATGAAAGAAATAACTTGACATAGGCGTTGACTTCTTGGTGCCTTCCAAAGTGTGGGATTTTCATTACGTTGATTAGGGTGGACCGCGCGAGGTTCATCATCCATGGTTGGGGGATTATCTTTGAGTTCTTCCCCTTCATCTTGGTCAGGTATTTATATGGGGTGACCATATTATAGTTCTTGTGATCTCTGAGGTTGAAGTCACTGAACTGAAACGCTACGATCTTGTTCTGTTGCGCTTGAACTGCGTGTATCCCCTTCGGGAGGTATGCAGTAACCATGGAGTAATTGAAATATCTTGGCACACTATCACAACTCACTGCGTCGGCCAGAGGCAGGATGTAGTCAGGCAATATGGTCAAGATCAGCTTCGCATTTGCTTGGTCATCTCTGTGTTTTGTTCTCTTTTCTGCTGATGGTCGGGATGGTCCAGCTCTGTGAGCAGTCGATGGAGAGGCTTTCCCTCCTCTTGTCAATGATTCTTGTACTCCAACAAACATCACTATTTCAGACATGACTCTCTCAGTCATGAGGTTGATGAGTACTTCCTTCACAGACTCTTCGAGTGTGCTAAGTTCGTCGGACATACACACTCGTGGTTGGATATCTCGGGTTCGAAGAGAAACTGCTCAATGCAATGGGATATATGGAAATAGTGCAATGATCACTGTGAAAAATCAACTATTATGCGGTCTTAGATAGTCATGGTTATAAAAAGTGTTCTCGTTGCACGACGCAACGGGATAAATAGATAACTTGGCAACGGATCTCTTGCAACGGGTGAGAAGCCTTCATTAAATCATTTTTGTTCATTATGGCACGGTCCCAATGGTCTGTTGGTGAACTTTCTGACCATAAATTCCTTTCTACTCGTTCGATCCATCGGTCTAATGGTTATACTGTTCCCAATGGCTATATTTCTTTGCCATGGCAAAGTGCCATATGACGCAGTTCTGATATCCTGACGAAGTTCCAATTTTGCAAATTTTCCTTCAGCGAAGTTCTCTCTGGAACCTTCTATAACTTTTCAATCTTGGTTGTCTTCTTACTTAGTTTTCTAGCCTTCTTTCCAATGAGCTTCGTCTTGGAATTCCTTTTTCCATTCTGATTCTTATCTTTTTTGGAAGAGTAACTTCACGTTGGTAAGATTCTTTCCTAGAAATCAGGGGTAATACTTCATCTGTATCTGGAATAGGTACTTCAGTCTTCTGTAGGTATTCTAGTGTTATTCCCACTTCGACATCCAAGTTTCTACTTTTAAATAGATTTGCTTGGTTCTCCTGTTCTTCAATCAAGTGTGTGATCCTCCTAGTCATGAAATATTTCAACTCTTGCTTCTTTTGTTCTAAGACTTCTTCTTCTTTCCTTCTGGTCTGATCTCCTTCAATCCAAGGTTTTCCTAGTAACATAGAAAATGGAGCGTTATTCTCAATAAATTTAACAACTTCAAATTGTTCCTCTGTCAAAGTTCCATGAGCACTCATAGATATCTAGGTAAGTCTTCCACATAGGGTTATCAGCTTTTCTCTAAATAATCATATTCCTCCTAATGAAGGAATCATAGCATGCTCCCCTAAAAGTTCCCAAGTTCTTTCTATCATGATATTCACATGTGTTTCCTCATCCAGAACACAGTCAATGTTGAAGTCTCATATTCTTACTTCAATGCACTCTTTTTCTTTGAAGATCTCTGATAAGTTGATATGTCAGTGGTCATTCAGGGTTTCTTTCATCTGTAGCAATACTTTTTCTAATTCTTTTTGGGGTTTTGTCATGGTTTTAGTTGCTTGAACTTTCTCGTGGTCTTCTTGTCTCATATTCATCCTTTCAACCTTATCAATCATTCTAGGGAAATCCAAAACTTCATGGTCCATAGCTTTACAACAGAGGAAACTAGGTATTATTCCAGGGCATTCCTTAGCAAGATGTCCTGGGTTTCTGCAATTGTAGCAAAGGGTTAATCCCCTCTTTCTCTTAAATGATCCCCAACCTTTCCTATACTTCGTTCTAGGATCATGGTAACTAACCTGCAAAAAAAATATTTCTAGGATCCTGCATCCATTTGTTAGTCCAAACATTCTCTCTATGCATAGGTATAACATATCTTCCACTATTCTTATCAGATCTACTTATAACAAATCTTCTTTCTTCTATCAGTGCCCTAGTTTTCAAGCTAGGACAAACCTTATAAAACATACCTAGATCCATACTTTAGAAACAAAAAATTCCACTAATCTTATCTTCAGCAGAGCACAAAGCTTCCAAATCTAAAACTTTTCACTATTCTTACCTCTCTCAGGGCACAAAGCGTTCATATCTTACCTATTTTCTTCAGATCAGACTTCTTTTCTTAGCAAAGAGCTTCATAGATCGAGTAGAATATTGCGCACTAGAGCGACAGATCTATGCACAGAGCTTTCATAATTTCAGGTCAGATCTTCGCACAAAGCTTATTTTTCCTCAGTTCCCAACAATCATAGTTTCAAGTCCCGGCAACGGAACCATTTGTTGGCACAGGGGTAGACCCAAGGTTCAATGCTACAATAGTGCACCAACAAAACCCTAACTACCGGCCCTTTAGGAAACACCTACGAAGCAGATGAAGTCTCACCCAAGGTAGAGGCAGGGGTGGTTGCAGGACTCAGATGTCTGCAACCTTAGCTGGGACACAGATCTGTGATTCTAACACTTAACAAAGCACTCAACAATTAACATTCATCGGTATCCAATCTTAGTTACAACACAATTAAACCCTAATTACATAGTATCACAGTATTCATTCAGATCTAAAGTACTTAAGCACTAATCATACGTACATAAGTCGGATCTAACATCCATCCATATTATTAAGCACTAAGCATCAACAGATCTATCTATCATTCATCTATATTAAAGCGCTAAGCAAGTAAACACATCAATACATCACACAAAGCATAGCAACACAACATGTACGTGGTTCACCCCCACCCTGGGACTACGTCCACCAACTCTTCTCTTCTTTATTATCTTTGGACAAGCATCTTACAGGCACATAGCCTCCAAGTTCTACTCCGCAAAAGACAAGATATCTGCGCGCACTCTGCCATATCCTCGTTCTTCTAGCTAGGGTACAGCACCAAGCCTTCACACAGTCTCTTACAGTTACTTGCACTAGTCTTGCAAGCCTCACATAGTATGTACAAAGCACTTACAACTCTTGATCACATAGATCTAACTCTAGCACTTAGCATATTGGCCTAATAGGTCTCCCTCGGTCTCTCTCTTAATTCGCCTAACTACTTATTTATACATTACAAAATAGGCCTAAACATGGGTAAACCCATGGGCCAACATCCCATACTCATTACATAATCCTGAATCCCAAAAAGGGCCCTAAAAGGGGCCGAGATCCTGCGATCTCCGCTTCGTCTTGCGCTCTGCCTTCGAAAGCCTGTCAAAGTCCCAAAATTAGGTCAAACATGACCAAGAATCCTCAAAACTTGGTCAAGGGCCAACACATGTAAATTTTTAAAACCTAGATGATTTCTAGCCTAATGTTCTCTAGTCAAATAACTCAAAAACAAAATTTATTTAACAGCAAAAAATTAAATTTTTGAACATTGCATCAATCACACAACAATTGAAAAATGAAAAAAGAAAGAAACAAAACACATACATGGGGATTTCTCCTTCAAATCAGTTTTTCATTTCTTTATAAAATATCCTCAAACAACAATGTATAACCTATGTAAAAGAGGGTACAACTAAAACAATAGGGCATGCTCTACTTCTACCTTTCCTAGATAGTAAAATGTTCTTTCTCTCCTCTCAACATTGAAGCACACTTCAGCAATACAATGTACGACCATATTTGAGGGTGTACGACCTGTGCATGAAGAAAGGACTACTACAATAATGGTACAACTTGTTTGTTATGTCGTACTTTCTCCCCTTCTTCTCCTTGAATGCACTCTACTCTCTTTTGTATGTCGTGTTGTATGACTAATCTCCTCAACCCTAGCAACTATTATCCTCAATCCTAGCTACCACCCATCTAAATCATGATATGTATGACTAAGATTAAATCCTAATCTAAGTCACTACTATTCTACAACTTCTATAACATTTCATTTAGATTCCTAAGACTATTTGACTTCAAAACATTAGACTTTCCCTTTTCTTTTCTTTTTAAAGTGAAATTACAAGATATAATCATTTCCCACTTTTCCTAAGTGGTCACTAATAAAACGTCTCAAACCACTTCCTACATGTTCACATTGAACCCTGTGCAAAAAGTTCCTACTCAAGCTACAGTTCTCAGCACATACATTTCTAGATGTATGCAATGTCAACAAGTTAAGGTTGAGCATCAATACCTAGCAGTTTTATTACAACATTTTCCAATTCTAGATTGGAAATGGGGGGTAGTAACCATGGATTTCATTGTTGGGCTACCAACTACATCAAGGAAGAACAATTCAATAACCGTTATGGTGGAAAAACCATCTAAAGAAATACATTTTATTCTAGTTAAATCCATTCACAATACTTACAAAATTGCAAGAATATTTATGAGATAAATATCTAGATTACATGGGTTACCCAAGGTAATTACATCTGACAAGGATACAAAATTTACCTCTAATTTTTTGGAAATGTATTTTTGTAGACTTGGGCACTCAACTGGACTTTTGTACTACTTATCATCCAAAGAAAAAATATGCAAGACACCAGTGAGCTAGGATAATCTAGTGAACATAGTTGTGCTTGGGCCAGAAATGCTCAAGGAAATGAAGTAAGAGGTTGCTAAGATTAGGAAAAATTTAAAGGAATCCCAAGATAGTTAGAAAATTTATGCAGATAAGAACAAAGTTCACAATGAATTTAGAGTTGGGGATCATGTTCATCTCCAAGTGAATCCAAGGAAGAGTTCCTTGAAACTTGGAAGTTGTTCCAATATGGCACCAAGTTATTGTGGGCCATTTGAAGTACTTGGAAGAATAGGGGTAGTTTCATATAGGATCGTATTTCCTACTAACATTAGTGCCCATGATGTTTTTCATGTTTCTTTGCTTACGAAATATGTACAAATCTTAACCATGTAATTGATTGGGATGTGATCCAGGTGGAACTAGAGGGAGAGATTGAAATAGATCTATTACTCATCCTAGACATGAAGGTGACATTGCTCTGGAGTTGAGCCTTTAAACATGTAAAGGTGAAGTGGAAGCACTTTGCTCTCAATGAGGCTACCTGGGAGTTGGAGGATGTCGTGAAGGAGGAATATCATTTTTTCTTCTATTTTTGGAAGAGAACACCGAGGACAATGTTATTCCAAGGGGGGGGAGAATGTAATGTCCCAAATTTTGACTTTTGTAATGTATTAAATCAGATTATGTAAATGTTGTAAATATGCTAGTATGGATTCCTAGTGTGGAGGTCAAGGCCAATGCCCAACTAGTGAATGAATAAAAGTGTATGTAGTAAATGGATGGACCATGTGTTAGGTTGGTCATGGTGACTAAAGTTGTGTAAATATAAATGCTAAATGTAATAATAAAATGGTCTAGTAATGGTTGTGTGAAACATTAGAGGGGATACAATTCCACTAGAGAGGAAGAGGAAAGGGAGGCCTAAAGGGAGAGTAACCCTATGTTGTCAAATTCCAGCCTTAGAACTCACATCCTATTTATGTCATGTGCCCTAACTCAACCATCTACCTTATTTGACTTATCCTAATCATTGAATGTCTCTAAGAGAGTTGTTGGGCAGTGTTCTCCTATTGTAATGGAAGCATGGGATACATGCAATTTTGAACCGTAAGAGTCTCATAGTTAGTGGTCAAAATCATTATTAGTCATCATTTCACCCACCTTCTCACTCCATTTGAATCAAGCATTCAGTTCATAAATATCATATTATTTGAGAGGTAGGGATGCACATTATTTTTGGGTGCATGTTGTTGTTTCTTTCATGTGGTCATCCATGGAAGGAAAACTAGAGAATCAACTATAATTAGCATCATGAGAGGAAAGATTATAGACTGTAGATGAAGGCTTTTGTTTGTAGGTGAGAAGGGAAAGATAGGAACCATGAAATTGTCGCCCTTTAATTCTCTTACATGCTCAAGAATCCATGTGTTGGTCTATAGGTAGGTCTCAGATAAAGCACAACAAAATAAGATCCTTCTATACACATTGAAGAGCATGGTAAGGGAAGGGTGCACTAAGGGAGTGTGGAGAAAATAAAGGGAGGGTCTTCCTTGTGTTGTGTGGAGTAATGGAAGAGAGTTCCATTGCTATTGGTGTTTGAATGAGATGCTTGTGTACTATGTGGTATTCATATTGGTTGAGCATCAAAATAAATGGGATGGATTGAGAGAAAGGAAAGATTGTATATTGTTTAATTTTCCTTGGTGGCCTCATAGCTCGGTTTGGGGGTGGTACATGTAGTAGGTTCCTATGGTTGGTTGGAATGTTTCTCTTACACATCTAGTTTCTTTGATCTTCATTGAAAAAAAGGTAAGTTCTCTTTTGTTATTTATGAATCTGAAAAATTGGTGTATATTTTCTATTATGAAAATATTGATTTTATGCATGGTGTGTGTGTAGTCATGATTGTTATTCCACTGCATTATCATTATGCACACTTGTAAATGCACTAGATGATATTCTACATTAGAATATATCTTTAAGATTGTAGATGGCATTGGATCATAAAAGTAGTTGAATTTGGTTATACCCCATCGTCTCAATAGTACATGGATGTTTGGGTACATTACTAAGAATCCAAAGGAGACACACAAAATTGGAAAACGCTAAGAGAAAAATTTATGAAATATTTCTTCTTTGTGCTAGAAGAGGTAGAGTTAGAAGAAGTGGTTTGAGAAACACATGAATTTATATAAAAATGGACCAAAAAAGAATGCAGAAGACAAGGGATAGTCAAAAGTCATCATATGGTTAACTTCAACTTACAACAAAATAACATGTGAAGAATGAGAGAATTGTTTTTAGATAGCATGGAGAATAGAAATGGAAATCGAAATTTTTCCTAGGAAGAGCTTCAAATCGAGAAAAGACCATCCAGAGGTGCTAAAATAATTTAATTTTGTATTAAAAGTGATCAAAAAAGCTTAAGAAAAAAAAGAAGAGGGAGGGAAAATTGATTGTCCACCTATGTATAATGAAGTTAAGGAAGGAGGAAGAAATTTGGACGTGTCGAAGGCGTTGAAGTGGATGGATGTTGAACTCAAAATCAAAGAATTCAACATTTTGAATGATGATTGACTGAAAATTGCTGAAATTGGAGATCATTGGTCAAAGAAATAGACAACATAGATAGTTGACCTATTGAAAGAATACCAGGATGTATTTTCCCAAGACTACAAATACTTGAAGGGTTTGATCCCTAATGCTAAACTTATTAATACGAGGCCCTACAAATTTGCACACAAGTATAAAGAACTTGTACATAAGGAAATTCAAAGCATGCTAGAAGCAAGCATCATTTGTCCAATAGACAAGTTGGAGTGGGCCATTCCCATGGTTGTTCCTCCCAATAATAATGACCCTTAAAAGTTGAGGTTTTGTGTTGATTTTAGGGGGTTGAATAAAGTAAAACTCATGAATCCTTTTCCAACCCCATTTGCAGATGAAACAATCAATGAAGTAGCATGTCATGATTGTTACTCATTCACTAATGTTTTTTCTAGATACAATCAAGTACCAATCGCAAAGGAAGATCAATAAAAGACCACATTTGTGATGGAGTTAGGATAATTTTTTTATAGAGTGATTCCTTTTGGATTTAAAAATGCCTCTACTCTTTTCTCAAGGATAATATTCCAAACATTTCAAGAGTATAGTTATAAAAAAAAGGTTGTCTACTTCGAGGACTAGACCATTTAAAACTTACTTAAAAACCATATGCACTGGCTCAAGATGATGCTTGAAAGATGTCGATAGATCCAACTATCTTTGAATATAATAAAATTCATATTTTCCACTCTATTTGGAATATTGTTAGGTCAAATAGTTTCCAAGGATGGAATTAAGGTCAACATTGTGAAGATCAAAGTTATCCTTGACTTGAAGCCTCCCACAAACCCCAACTAGATACAAAGTGTTTTAGGTCAAAATGGATATTATAAAAATGTTATCATGCATTATTCAAACATTATATTCTCGATGGATAAGATCTTAAAGAGTGATGCATAATTATTTGAAGTGCAGATTGTAGTGAGTCATTCAAAACACTGAAAATAAAGTTAGTTGAAGCCCCAATCCTTAGATTTCCCTATTGTACTAATAAATTCCACGTGCATGTCGATACATCCAATGTAGAAGTGGGGGTTTTTTGTCACAACCTAGTGAAGGAGTCAACCATTTGAATGTCTATTCTAGTAGAAAGCTCAACTAAGCTAAAAGGAACTATTCAACTATGGAGAGAGATGGGCTTGGAATGACATTTTCCTTATAGAAAGTAGGTATTATTTAAGGGTTAACCCAATTACTTTTTACAAAAAACACTAAACATTGAAGCACCTCATTAACAAGCTAGTTCATCAAGGAATGATCTACAAATAATTATTATTCTTCCAAGAATTTGAATTTTAAGTGATAGTCAGACTTGGAAAATCCAATGTAAGGACTAATAATCTATCAAGAGTCAAAACAAGAGGGGAACCTACAAGTATATATGATGATATTCTATATGCCCATTTGTTTAAATTTGAAGGCCCCTAAAGAAGTTGTAGAAATTGTCATTTTTTTACGGGAAGGGGAAGCTCCTAAAGAGTTACCAGAGAAGAAGAAGAAATCACTTGCCATGAAAGTAGCACCTCATAAACTGATAAATCGTTGCTTAGATAATATTGGGTCTGATAATGTGCTTAGGAGGTGTGTTTTGGATCATGAAAAGAAAGTATAATTGATGAAGAACATTGGGGTCTTGTAGGTGGCCACTACCATGCAAATACTACAACTAGAAAATTTACAATTTGGACTATGATGGTGTACATTTAACAAACATTGCACATCAAGAATCAATAAGTGTGATAAGTGTCAAAGAATAGGTCAACCATTGAGAAAACATGAGATTCATTTGCATTCAATCATTAAAACAAGTCTCCCCTTTGATATTTGGGCCATTGACTTTGTGGGACCTTTTCCCAAGAGTATAAAAAGGATAGGAACTAATTACATTATCACAACAAATGAATACCTTACAAAGTTGGCAAAAGAAGAACTAGTTGAAAATTTTACTAAGGAGGTAGTAGAAAAGTTTATTTATGGAAACATCGTCACTAAATTTGGTTGTCCACTTAAACTAATAAATGATCAAAGGACTCATTTCATGAACAACACTGTGGAATACTCATAAGAAAAATTTTGATCGAACATAAGAATATTTCCCCTTATCACCCACAAGTCAATGGAGTAATTGAATCATTTAACAAAATTTTATCCAAAGGACTCAATAAGATGCATAATGTCAATAGGGATAATTGGGATGAAAACAAACCTATTGTTCTTTGGGCCTAGAGAACTTATTATAAGAGATCGCATGGACAAACATAATTTAAATTGGTTTATGGACAAGAAGCAATTGTCTAACTGCACTTCAAAGTTGATGTTGACAGGGTAGATAAAGTGTTAAAATTTGAATCAACCCAAGCTAGAGAGGATTGACTATATCAACTTAATAAACTAGAGGAATAAATAATAATAGTACTCCACCATCAAGAAGTTTAGAAACAACAAAAAAGGCTTGGCATGACAAAAGTATGAGGAACGTGAAATTTAAATTGAAGAACTTGTTCTTACATATGATAGTAGAATTAAGGGAGAACCAAGGAAACCTTAAACAACCTGGCTTGGTCCTTATGTACTTGAATATATAAGGACTAATGGAGTAGTGAAATTTAGAACATTTCAAAGGAAACTTGTTCACAAGGTAGTCAATGGTGCTAGGTTGAAGAGGTACCATCCCTAAATTTTGAAAAAAAATAAAAGAGAGAGAAAATATCAATAGTGAAAACCCTTGGGGCACCATTGAGAAGAAGCCCATCTGAAAACCATATTATTCGTGGGTAGATTATTGGGGAAAATATAAAGAAATAAATAATTCTAGTGGTGAAAACCCATGTGGTGCTACTAGGTGGGACTTTACTTGAAAACCAAGTTATTTGGCAAGCAAACTCTTGAACTTTTTTTTAATAAAGTGTTTGATTAGGGAAATGTTTTTGAAGACATATCGAAAGAGAGACGCTTAAACTTTGAACCTCAGCGACTGCAACTAACAAGAAGAAGGAAATTCAAATATTATGATAGTTGATTGGGATCTGATGAAAAAGGATGAAAGTTGTAGCAAAAGATCAAGTCGACATGCATGGGATTGGAATTTCAAATATAGAGAAGAAATGAGAAAAGGAAAGGAAGTTGTGATAAATGGAAAGAATCATTAGAAAATTCAAGTACATGTCTCAATTGAAGGTCGAAACAAGGAAGAAATATGGAGGAGCACCAATAAGAAATTTGATAAAAAGCAACAACTCGATGAATCAAAGAAAGAAAAAGTTAATCAAGCAAATAATGACCACATAGAGAGTTAAAGTTAACCACATGAACTACACTTAATGCACACTATTAATTAACCATGTCATCAAATGGACAATTGCCAAGCAGCCAATGCACTAAAATGGTGAATTTAGCTATAAATAGAGATAAAGAGAATGATAATATATTCAAAGGTGAAGTGTTAGAGAATAATAGGGTTGAAATATTGAGAGCAGAGAGTAGTTGAGAAGAGTAGATACAAGAGAAGAAAATTGACCTAAGTAAATATATGACACCAAAAATGATTGGTGTCATTCCACCACCATGAGTAGCTTCTATATCAAGAACCATCAAGCAAAGAAACAATAAAAGATTCAATAAGAAACTTATGACAAAATTAGAAGTTAGAATGCAAAGCATTGTAACTACTATGATGGAGGAAATCGAGTGGGATCACCACTGGCATAACTACAAGAAAAGGGTAGTGGTTTGAGGGAAATGGAGAGATGAGACACTCATTTTGGAGAAAGGAAATCATTTATCATATATGAGGGCTCTACATATAGCAAGATTTAAAGGGTTAATGGAAGAGGGGGAAAAATTGGTTATCATCCAATACTACAAAGGGAATATTTGGCTACATGATCTATTTGAAATCACTACACAACTTATTCAACGAATAAAGCAAAGAATGACCACATAGAGACTCAAATTCAACCACATGAACCACACTTAATGAAAACTATTAATGAACCATGTCGTCAAATGGACAATTTCACAAGCGACCAATTCACTAAAATGGTAAATTTAGCTATAAATAGATACAAAGAGAATGATAATACATTCAAAGGTGAAGTGTTAGAGAAGAATAGGGTTAAAATATTGAAAGTAGAGAGTAGTTGAGAAGATTATATGCAAGAGAAGAAAATCAACCTAAGTAAAGATATGGCACCAAAAATGCTTGGTGAAGTTCCACCACCATGAGTAGCTTCTAGATCAAGAACCATCAATCCAATAACTAAGAAAATATTTGATAAGAAACCAATGAGAAAATTAGAAGTCAGAATGAAAAACATTAGAACTACTATGATGGAGGAAATCGACTGGGATTGCCACTGGAAGAACTACAAGAAAAGGGTTGTAGTTGGAGGGAAATGGAGAGATGAGACACTCATTTTGGAGAAAGGAAAGATTTGATCATATGTGGGGTCTCCATAGATAGAAACATTTTATTGTTTAAAGGAAGAGGTGGCGAAATTGATTATTAATCGATACTAAAAAGGGAATATTTGGCTAGAGGAGCTAGTCGAAATCACTACACAACTTACTCAATGAATCACGGGACTCCCACATACAGGAAAAAGTATCCCAAAAATCACCAAGCTCCTAGAGTGGATTAAGAAGTTTATAGGGACTACAAATGCCAAAAACTCAAAAGGATTGGTAATCATCCAAGTGAAATAATAACAAGTGAAGTGGAGTCGCATCATTGTGTCCCTTTTCTTAAATGTTCAAGTCAGGTGTTAGATGTAGTTTTAAGCATGTTGGAAGCTATTTGACACATAGTTGAAGAAGGAACCACATATAATTGGGAAGAATGTGTCACTAACATCTTGAAGACAAACTATGAAGAATGTCAGGAAACAATAAGGCTATAAGGTACCCTTCCTCCCTCATAATTATTTCCATGTCGAGATTTTTCCCAGTTGGAGAAGTTGCATTTACACTACCCAACACACTAACTATGTGGAAATTTTAATGCTTTGTTTCTAGATGGAAAGAGAAGACATATGATTACACACCACAATTTATGTTTCCAAAGTGGGTAAATAATTTGAAGTTTATGCGTAATAGATGGAAAATTCCACAAAATGTAAGAAGAAACCTTCTACCCATTTCCCACATTCGGTTAGAACTCAATCTCACTAAAGTTTGGCATTTCATGGAGTAGAGGGAGAAACCATAAGAACACTCAACTATTAATGAATTTTTTGTTGGTTTGACAAGATAGTCAAATACATTAATTTACAGTGTCTGAGAAGTAGCCTGATCAGTAATAAATAAGTAATTACACTAATAATAGATGGATAATTGGAAGAGGAGAATGAAGCTACATTGTTTGCCATGCCCTTTGTGACAATTGAAGAAACCTCTGGAAAATCCCAAAAAAACAAAAAGTAATTAGGAAAAAGATAGCAAGAAATAAGATTGCACAAGTAGATATTGAGTCTGAAATCTAGTCGACTAAGGATGATCTCAATGTCCTCATTAAGGGGTTGGAAAAACTTTACTTTCAAGAATCCCGACTAAATAATAAACTAGTGCAGGCAATGAAACCAGTATTGATTTATCGGGATGATGAAAAAGGTAACATGACTAGTGAAAAAATGAAGAAAAGGAAGCAGATCCCAGAATCAAGTTTAGGAGAAGTCACAATTAGGCCATGGAGAGGGAGAAAGAAATCATTATTGAGTCCTTGAAAAATAAAATTACAATTGAAAAGAAGATTCAAGAAGAAATGGTAAGGCATCAATAGTAGAAGGCCCAATTGGCAAAAGAGGATGTTAAAGAAGCTCGTTTCTCTTTTCTCCCATATACTTCACTACCGCACCAAGAAAGTTTTCCATGGTGAAAAGAATAATAAAATTGATGTCCCTAAAATTACAATAAAATAACTGAATAAATCAAAGGTATTGATTGAGGGAAACCAAGGAATGCAACCAATTTAGACCATCGTCAACCTTACTAGAGATGTGAGTATGACATCACCCACCCCAATAGTACAAGAGACTACATGCATATGGAATTTGTAGAATGGAGATGGAGGGAGTGAAGAGAATCATCAATATCAGAGCAACAATGATGAACAAATTAACGACCAAACCAACCAAGAGAAGTTTCCAACGTAATAGCAAAAAAATTCATCACAGAAGTGGAAAGAAGAAAGAAATCCACCCCCACCCCCACCCCCATAAAAATCATCATGGGTACAACAAGGACCCACACAGTAGTAGATAAAATTCATTGAACAATAAATAGAAGCATCATAACAATAAACTTAAACTACTCCATAGGAGACAATTCCATCATAATCAATTGCAAGCCAAAATGTAAAAGAGAAAAAGGGTAGCAAGCAAGTTGAAGAAGAGAAGGAGAAAAGGGAAAAATTGGCCTAGATATTCACCACTTTCATGTTCCATGAAGAGAAAGTAGGGAAAGTAATAGTGGTCTTCGATCCAGTAGATGCTTTTGACTCAGAAATCCAGGAATTGTATAAAACAATTAGTAAAAAAAGGAATAAAATATGGACCAAATCGCCATGGAAGGGAAATTAAAGAAAACTAACGATGAAAAATCATGGAAAAATTGTAGAGAAAAAGTAGAGCAAGCACTAGGGGTTGCATTATTCAATGCATTAGGTGACCCAGTTGACTACCTACGGAATTTGATGAGAGACTTAATAAATTGGCAACATAATTTATTAGCCAAGAATCGATAATTAAATTCTGACCAGATGGGAGCAACAACTACATGATACATGATTCACAAACACGTGTTATAATATTGCTTTAAATAATTAGTTGACCTACTACACCAATGCTTATAGCATATTAAGAGTTACTCATGCATTAATTTTGGAATTAGATAGTCGAAGAAAAATTGCAATTGATGCAATAAGTTGGGATACTTTGATCACCTATCTTAAATAAGAACAACAAGTGGAAGAGGATTTACAGGCATAGGAGTAAGAATGGTTCTAGAAAAGGAAAATGGCACAGCTAGAAGAAAATAAAACAATGGCACACATTTGGGATGTGCGTAGATAGGTCAAACATATGCAAGTTGATTTTAACCCAACCTTGTTGGAAATACATGATGCCTCCATGCAAGAGAATATGATATTTTTGGAAGAAACACTAGCTATCACCATTAAATAATTGTCTGAATCTGGTGATCCACCGGGGATAAAAATAGTGTTATGGACCCAATACCAAAATAGTATAAAAGTAGAAATAATAAGTAACTTGATTCCTTGAGAATGATATATAGTGAATGCATAATAAGCCTCTTCAAGGGGGAAACCTCCTTTTACAATATATCAAGTGCACAAGTTAAGATGATTTCTACAACTAGACCTTTATGGTATATATGGGAAATGAATGGGTATAATGAAGGGATATAACTACAATTAAAGGGCCCAGCTAACCAATAATGATAACAATAATATAACAATAGTAACATAATGTCCCAATACCTAAGGCTTAACATGCCCCACCCATTAAAACAAGTGTTTCCCTCAATTCTTGAATAGTTATGGATGCTTTGATATTAATAATTCATCTTCCCATGTTGCATCTTCTATTGGTAGGTTCTTCCACTTGATGAGCTATTCAGTCTTTGCTCAATTTTGTAGGTGCTTGATTTTCATTTTAATTACTATTTCAAGTTCTGGTATGATTTTCCCCTCTTCATCTCTTCATCAATCTCTAGAAAAATAGTTTGAACTGGGATCTTGCCACTAATTACCTTGTTTAAGCAATAAACATTGAAGACTAGATGTACACATGAAGATAGAGGAAACTCCAATTTGTAATTCATATTGCCAATCCTTTGTAATGCCTTGTATGTACCATAGTACTTGGGTGATAATTTATTGCCCATTTTTGTTTCTTGAGGGCCATATGTTTGTATGGTTGTAGCCTCATAAACTCCCAATCCCCCACTTCAAAGTTCATTTCACTATAATGTTGATCTTCCTAGTGTTTCATCATATTTTGTGATATAACCAAGTTGTCCTTCATTAGTTTTAGCAACCCCTTGTTGGCATATATGTGATCTTCCACTACTTCAACATTATATTTTCCTCTCAAGAGTGACGCAATGGATGGAGGATGATATCCATAGAGTGCCATAAATAGGGACATTTTCAACAAAGTATGGAAGGAAATGTTGTACCACCATTTTTCTAAGGGTAACCACTTGACCAATTGTGTCTATTTATTAGATCTAAAGCAACACATATAACCTTCTAGACATTTATTGAAAATCTCGATTTGTCCATAAGATTGAGGATGGTAAGAGGACATATGAGTTGATTGAATACCCAAATAAGAAAACAAGTCAGTCCAAAAATTACCTATGAAAATTTGACCTCTGTCACTTACAATAATCTTGGGGTTTCCCTATAGATTTATTTCTATGAATGTTGCAACTACTATAAGTTATTTAAAAGGATGAGAAAGAGAGAAAAAATGGGTAGACTTTGTGAAATTATGTTAATTACTTGATAGATCTGAAAATATAACTTCAGGTAGACTCTTAATATCAACAACAATAAACCAAACTATTCACCAAATACTGAACACAGGAAATAGAGAAAACCATTGAGGTAGGGTAACACCATATATTAATCCTTAAGGAAGGATAACACTCCTCAAGCAATGCTTGATACATTCACAATATTCTTCACTATGTTTTACAATTGATCTGTCGCTACCATGATGATATTCTTTCTTTCAAAATTTGGTAGACCTATGATAAAATCCATTGAGACCTCTTCCCAACTCTAATTTGGAATTGTTAGTCGTTCTAGAATACATCACCTCTTGATTGTCTCTCTTTTGTTATATTTTCAAACCAAACATTATGCCACAAAATTTTGAACATTAATTTTAAGTCCTTCCCAGAAAAAATTCTCTCGTGGTAAGTTTTCAAAAATAACAAAGTTACAACTTAATGGGAACTCTACAAAGTTCTCATTTATTTAGGGGTTGTATTTTTACCTCGTTTTGAAAAGTTGTGCTACCGATAGCACCCCCGCCCCTTTTGAGGACATTTTTGTATATTTTAATTCTTCTTATCTATAATGTATCCACATTATTTTTAAATGCTTATTTTTTCAACTATTTTCAATTTTTTCTAAATCATTTTTTTTCAATGGTGTTTTTAATAATTTTTCCATGTTTTTTTTCAATGTTAAAAATATTGTTTACCATTTAAATTTTTGAAATTAAGATTTTTTATATAATTATGTATCCTTAATTAATTTATGGTGATATACTTTTTAAATAGTGTAAAATATTAGTTTTAACACATTTTTTACCTTTACTTCAATACATAGGAAATAATTGTAGTTAAATAACACTATTTTAAAATATTTATCAAAAACATATACATTTTAAAGCCATATATAATAATAATAATAATAAACTATACATTTTAGAAACTATCTGCTTAAGATAACATGTCAAATAAAGCATTTTTATGGACATAATTGAACAAAAAAAAATTAACATTTTTTCTATATTTTTATAGATTTGAAGTTAAAAAAAATGACAATATTTAATGTCATTTTCCGTAGTATATTGATTCAGATAAAAATAAAAGGAAAAGAAAATTGATAAAAAATATTCATCATAAAACAACAATAGATACATATTTATTCTTATTTTAAAATATGAAAGTCAAAACATTACAACTATAGCTCATCAAAAGTTTGCAAAATTGAGCATCGCTTTCAAGGGCATCTTAAAACTAATCAAGAATATCATATATCCCAAATTTATCATTCTCAAGAGACACGTCATCATTTTCTTGGACATCATTTTGTGCTTCCATTGTATCATTTTGCTCGGTCTTTGATATCCGCAAGTTCTCCAAAGTGATCATTTTCAAGCAATCCTCCTAATGGTACTTGAGTTTCCTTTGACATTTTTTCCACCTTTGATTCATTAAAATCTCCTTTCCTTAAGCCAACTTCTTGCATTTCATTTGGAAGAGTTGGAATAACATTAATTCTTTGTTGAATAAAATTGCATTGTAGTGGGTCACTTTCAATGACTATACAATTTCTTCCTTTTTGTAAGCAACATGCTAGTGTTGTACCTAATCACCAAATACAAAATAAATAATTAAGTTAAATAATGCAAAAAAACATAAATTAAAAATAATAAAGATTGAAGTATGATTTCATAAATGTTATATTATAAGTCTTACTTGAACCCGAGAATAAATCCAAAACCCAATCCCCTTCATTTGAAAATGTATCTATAAGATAATTAATTAGTGTTTGTGGATATTGATAAATGTTAACAATCTATCCTTTCAAATCATTTTCCCCATATGTTAACTTTCTAACCACAGCATTGTAAACCAATAATCTATTATGCTTCCATCCATCCTTTACATTGAAAAGAATAGAATCATAAGAATCATCTTTTGTCCAATGTGCAAGATGTATGCTCTCAATATCACGTGTAAATGATTTTCTATTGGAGCTCTGAATATTAGGCTTGTCCCTGTAACATAAATAAGTGCAAATTCAATTAACTTGTGAATTAATAAAATTGATTTCTAATCTTAATCGCTAAACATACACTTTCAATATCTTACCAATAAATATGCATCCTTGTCTTTTCTTTTCTCTTGAAGCTTGATTGTACTAATCTTTGTTGTGTGTCTGAATAAAAAAACAGAAATTTCCAAAATGGTGATGTTGTGACTCCATAAATCCCATAACCACATTATTGAAAGCTTGGTAAGTATAAGGCTCACTATCATATCCAATGTTTTGGATCTTATAACCATGAGGGATATCTAGTAAATCCTATAAATCCTACAAATGAATGTAGGGATCTTATAAATCCCACAAATGAATGTAATAAATCAACATACCTTTTTGAATGCAACAAAAAAATGTTTCAATGTTGTTTTAGAGATTGAACTCGAATAGTTGAGTCTAACATCATCCCAACTCTCCTCATTCAACATCTTAACCATTTCCTCTTGTATTCTCATATACACCTTGCGACTAAATAAAATAAATAAATAATGTTATAATGATATATATAATAAAATACTTAGAACATTGATATGTTAAATTTAAAAAAAAAAAAAAAAAAAAAAAAAATTATCCTAACATAAATAAGAAATAACTCAACAAACTTATTTTTTAAGTTCATCACACATTTCTTCCATTGATAATTCACCTGACCTTACACGTGATAATATAGCTATGATAAGTGTCTCATCCTTCACTCCTTGTATCATTCTCCAAGGTGTTATAGTCATATCTTCTGTCAGATTCTTGATTTCAGGACTTGTCTTACTTATGCTACATATTAAATGTTTCGACTTCTTAACCATCTGATTTTTTATACCAATATTGTCCCATAGCCTAAAGATCTCATCTACCAAAGCTCATACATGTCCAGTTACAAATCCCAATTGAAAATACCTATCCACATATTTGAATGCATCATTTCCTTTACAATTCTTTTCTTTTTCATTTTCTTCATAAATTGCGAAGCTTATTTCCATACAACATTGCTTCTAAAACTTCACATTAACTTTTGATTTATCCCCACCACATATTTTAGAAAAATCATTATGGATAGATTTCACCCTTTGAATGAAATCCGTGTACATCATGTACTCATTATCTACGTTATGATCCCATGACAATAAATTTGCGTCTGCATCTGTTAAACCAGCATAAATTATACATTTAATTGTCTCAAAAAGAGGGTTATTGAAATACTCTTTCATCAATTCTCTTGTAGCCTCTGCAGAATGATTTCCTCCAATCACATAATATTTATAGTCCAAACATTTTGATCTATCAAAATCATCCCTACTAGGAACTTCCATTGGGTCAACAAGAACTAGGTAGTCAACCACATGTGCATATGAATTGTACCTAATTAATGCTTTCAAGTTGTGAATGTGTAAGTGATGTGTTTTTCTAATTTGATATTTTTCTTTCCCTTCTGTGGGTTTATAAAGTTGTTTCACATTCAACTGAAATGTATGACCATCATCAACTAAGTTGGTCCTCCTCAATTGATTTTGAATGGTATTTTGTGTTGTTTTCATAATACCATCCTCTAGATCAACACCTAGTGTTATTATTTCTCTGCTACCTTTAGGACTTTCATTATGATATTCAAAGTTAACCATGAATTCTTCTTCATCAACAACATTTGATCTCCTCGTCTTTTGATTTAAATGTGTTTCATCTAAATCAACTATCTCTTCATAATCAAAAGGAATGGAATCTTCCCTAGGCATACTTATTTTCCACTTCTCTTGTTTACTCTTATTGTGAGAAGGAGTGATAACCGCATTGACACTAATCTCAACAATATCTTCATTTAGAGTTTCCACATGTTCAAATGTAACCTTTCTATCCCTTCTAGAATGAGGGATTTTATTTCTTCTTTCTTGTTCTTGTGTGTCTACTCTTGCAGATTCAACTTTTGTTACTCTTTGTTTATTTTTCCTTCCTTCGTGTGCCTTATCAATATGAAAGGAATTGATGAATTCCATTATATTTTTATCTGTAGAATAAATCCCCACTAACATATGTGAAAGTAGCATAGCAAAATCCTGTAAAAATAAAATATAACATTTTTGTGTTAAATAAAATTTAAAAATTATCATGATACTTATAATAATACATGATACAAAAATAAAAATAAACATACTTACATTATCTCTCTCAATGTATTGCACAATAGATGCACATAATTCTGTAAAACTTTCTTCCATTTTATAATTTCTCAATCTGAAACAATATCTTGTCTTGATATATGCCATGGCTTGTTTCACGAGTGCATAAACAATATATGTTTTTGGCACCAAACATGTATCTCATAACAAGCCAAGTGTCTAATAATATTCTTGCACATGTTCAAACTCGGCACAATACAAATATGTATGATCTCCATTGTTTCCTTGTTTATCTTTAACAAACCAAGAATGTTCCATTCTATTTTCACCTTTGACTGATTTCCACTCTCTAAAATTATTCATTTCTTTTGAAAGCTCAGGTGTTGGACCTTGAACAAATGTGCTATCAATTTGTTTCCTAGCATTCATGGAGGCCCCAGCTACAGTTCTGAATGCCATTATTGCAAGTCTTGATCTGGATACATTCACAGATAATTTCTTTGATCCCATTTTTTCTATATGAAAAAAAATATATGTCTTTATAATAATGATGGGAAAAAGATTACACTATAATAAAAAAATAACAAAATCATCTATAAGATTTGAAATAACAAAAAAAAAATTACTTAACTTGTGGGGAAACTGGGGGAAATGCCCGACATCACCCCCCGCCCCCATCTCTACTAGTTTGTCTTACGCTGGTAATAGGGACAATGCTCGGCATCGCCTCTCACCCTCATCTCTACTATTCTAGCTCGTGGGGGCGTTGGGGGTGGGTCAAGTCCTGGCCTACAAGGGGCTTGGGTCGATGTCTAGCATCGCCTCCAACACCCTCGTAGGCCAAGACTTGGTCCCACGTGCAGGGGGCGATGTCGGGCATTGCCCCCAACAACCCCCATGGAACAGATCTATAATTAAATTGTAAAAACATTATAAAAAATACAGTAAATTTTGTTTTTTTTTTCATTTTTTCTTCTTAAAACCCTAAAATTTTTGCTAAATTTTCTTCCAAAAAAATCAAAAAATATTTTAAAACGTCTAGTCTCTTTATAAAAAAAATATTAAAAATCTCATATAGTTTAGGGTTTTCAATGATTTTCACATAAACAAATCTCATATAATTCAAAGTTGATCTTATATCTTTTTTTTTTAAATGGTAAGAATTAAAAAAAAAATACTAACCTCTAAAATGCTAGATTCTCCTTGTCAAATGTCTCCTTGATGTTTCTCCCTTGTGGATTGCTCCAAACTATTTAGTGAATTTTTCCTAATATTTAACGCAGTGTAAAAAGACAAAACAACAGTGTGTATATATAACAAAGATTATTTGAATTATTGTTAAGTTTAATGAATATGGGATAAATGGAAAATAAGAAGAGTGTGTATATATATCAAAGATTATATGAATCATCACTAAGTTTAATGAATGTGGGATAAATTAAAAAACATGAAAAATATTGTAATTAACTAATAAATAATCAATTAATAGAGTAAAATATTTATTTAATTTTGAAGGGAAAGTATTAGAGGGTTGGAGGGGGGATTTTGGAGGGAAAAAATTGGGGAGGGGGATTTTGGAGGGAATGTTTTGGGGAGGAATTTTGTATGGAAAAGTTCATTCTACAAGTTATAAGATTGTCATTGGGAGGGT
>JZKD02S2205938.1:230423-250281 GCA_000966675.3 Picea glauca | reverse complement strand
CATCATGTATCAATGACAACTCATTGATCCATCTTCATCTATGCATTCTCATCAAGGACAGTACATATTATATTACATAAATCATCAATCAATCAATCCTTTGACATCAATCAATGACATCAATCAATCAAACCATTGGCATCAATGACAACATGATCCAACAATGGGAATACTTCTAATGTAAAAGAAGAGTCATATTTTTCACATAGTCAAAAGTTTGATCATAGTGCAAGCAATGATATTCAGCATGTTAATCAGGAAATTCCTAAATATGAGGACTTTGAAATGTAATGAACCCAATCGTTATGACTCCAAGTGAAGCGAAAAGTGCAATTTTTTTTTTTTTTTTAGGCAGGAAGAAAACGACGGCAACAGTTAAACCACACCACCTGACGATGAAATCCACACATGCATATTAGGCAACATACAAGAACGACTGTACACACTAGCACATCGAGAAAATGGTCCAAACATGCGTAAATCAAAAAGAATGAAACAACTACCCGCTCGACACAAACACAACAATGCCTACAAGCTAAGGAAAAAATCCACAATCCTGACACAACGGCCTCGATGACCAGTAACTAGAACCTCTATGGTGCACAAATCAAACGCATGAAGGCGTTACAACCCAAGAACCAACAACAACTACAACGAACAAACGCCCACAACGGGAAGCGCAGACTCCGGCCAAGTTGTCATTCACCTCTATCCATTAGGGCGTGCAATGATTCCCTCATCAGAAATTGTTTCATCACAAGGCGATGGGCGTGACAGTAACCAAGGCGCATTACAACACAACTAGACCAATAACCCAAGAAAATTTAACGCACTAGGAGACCAAATTAACTGCCAACCACATGACGACTAACTCAAGCACCCAAACGACAAGTCAAAAAAATGCAAGGGAATCAGACGATTGTAACCTTCATACAACACACTAAATTCCTTGCGCAACAATTCTATTGCAACCCTACATCGATCTCTACACATTAAATGGTCATAATCAACGATTAGTTCATTGTAGCTATTTTCCAATTCCAATTTCAGATAAGTATTTCCCTAAGGAGAAATTCGTTATCCTTTAATTGAAACAATTATGAAGCATGTCCTTTAAAACAATAAAACAAATGTCCTTTAAATCAATAAAACAAATGTCCTTTAAAACAATAAAACCAATGTCTTTTAAAGTTGGATATGTTATTGTTTAAATTGAAAAAATAAAATAAAATTTGTATCTAAGGAACACATTTTAAATCGTTGTCTAGATAATATATGAGTTGATATTACAGTAATTTTTTGTTTTTATTATGGTAATTATTGATGATCATACTGTAGTGAAAGATAATCGTTGATAACAACAAACATATCACTGCCAAAAGGGTTACCGAAATCTGGGTACATCAGTGTCTATTCAAGGTTGTTGTCCACTAAGTAAGTTACTATAATTAGGGAAGGATCAAGGTCAATCGAACACCATGTTGTCAACAAGACTAAGGCTCTATCTACGTTATCGCTTCCAACACAATGTAATAAGTATCGTTGCGTGAACATTACAAAATCATTGAGTAATGCAAATATATGTCAAATTGAAAATCAAGGGAGAAGCCAACTCTATAAGATTATAGTGATTGCTAACATCAAATCGCTAAAGGGTTCGCTATCATCAAAGAAAATTGCCATCATATATCGCTACTTCATTTGTTGTCATACACGGCAGTAATGCAATTAATCGTTGTCTAACAAAGGCTAATTACTACACAATCTTAATGCTATTGACTACACCATAGAATCGTTGTCATAACCTAATGCTTATTTATATCTCAACTTAATGCTATTAACTCACAATAGAATCACTATCAAAACATAATTTTGTCAACAATAAAGAAACGCTATCCAAATTCCCTGTGCATGGAGCATTATGAAATTTGTTGTGTATTTCATGGAAGGAAACGCAAGCATAAGTACATAATTGTGGTTGTATATAAACTCACAGCTATAAAATTAAATGAATGCAGACATATATATAAAATAAAATAAAAACACGCTGGCATATATATCAATGTTTTCTAATAAAAGGAAACTCTGTCAAAAATGCACGATTTGCTATCTATGAATTATATGGGGTCATTGTTTACTACAAATATGATGTAGTTGCTCATCAACACCAGATATTACTGTGTAAACCGACACGCAGGGTTAATGCTCTCCAGATTATATAAAATGTTGTCCACAAGTATTCAATCACACTCACATTTTATAGGTAAAATCGTGGTCCATTCATTCAATTTGCAGAGTAAAGGGATGTTATTGCTGGCACAAGATAGGTGAAATCACAGAGCAGTTATACGATAAAGTTGGCATAATAGATATGACATCGTAGGGTGACTAAATGATATTAAAAGTGGATCTCTTCCCAGCACACAGTAAACATGCCCCCCCCCCTCACTCACACAATAGAACCACAACTAAAACGCAGCCAAAAATGTTACCCTTGCACAGTAAACGCGCAGGAATTCAAGTAAAAAGACAGTTGTAGTTCAAGTGTATAAATGTAGGCATTCAAGGTAAATAAAAATGATGTCTGAAGATTCAAATCCCATTCACGAATAGGTAATTAAAACGTTGTCTGAAGATTCAAATTGCAGTCACGACTAGGTAAATAAAAACGTTGCACATTGACACCACTGTCTATAAAATTATTGCCTAAAGAAATCATTATCTATGCCATCACAGTCACATAGTAAAAACAACTGCAAAATTAAGATTACTGTATATAAAATTTATGTCTAATGAAACCGTTGAGTTAAGTATAAAAATTTTGGGTTAAAAGATGGGATCGTTGGGTAAAAATAAAGCGGGTGAATTCGTTGTGTAAGAATTGGGTAATGGATCAAAAATTTGTGGGGTACAAGTTGTTCAAAAACGAAGAGGAATGGGGGTGAATGATGTGGTCTAACAATAAAAATGCAGACGTTAGCATCTCAATGCTGGAATAAAAAGGCAGAGGGTCACCAATCCTCAACGTTGGACATCATCAAAACGCAGAGATTTTCCATTAAAACACTGGGAATATCATTGAAAAGTCACAAAGATTTTATCAACCAAATCATAGAGAATTTCCAAGGTTAAGCAATTAAAAGCATGGGGAAAATCAAAGTTTTAATCAATCAAATGCAAATATGCTTAATCACAAGAAGGCGCCAAGACATTCATTCAGCCATGAATAAATCAACCGCAGGGATAAGTAATGGGTAGACAGTTGGGAAAAGATTTATCCTTTGCTCATCATCCATGCACAAAAAAGAAGGGCATTAGAATCTATAGGTCTATAAACACCAAAGTGACGACCGTCGATTTGGCTCTTGGCCAACTGTTCAGGCATGGAATGATGACCTAGGGATAAGGAAGGAAGATAAAGCACAAACTCTTCTAACAATTAATAAAACCCACACAGATAAGTTATTGAAATAAGAAATTGGGTTCACCAAGGGAAATCCGTTTAGAAAACTACAAGCAGGGAATTACAATAACGTAGGAAAGAAGGTGCAAGACAGCGCATGGAAATGAAATCTTAAACGAGCACAGAGAAATAACATGAGTAAATTTAATTTTACTGCAAGTAACAATTAAACCAGCATACCTTATCCAAACGTGACTGCTCAGTAGTTTATGTCTCACGCCCGCTTCCTCCAGCCTCCGCTTGTCGATCGATGTGACCTCACCAGTACCTCTCATCCAACACTAGGGGTACTCTTCTTTCCCCTGATCCCCCTGAGCCAAAGGGGCCACGCACATTATACCAGAGAACATCTAGCACCCAGCTCGCCTCACAAGGTCGAGCTACCATTCATTATCCGAGCTGGGTATCCCAACTCCCACAAGATAAGTCAGTCAAGACAAAAATTCAGCAGCGTAACGTTACGCATAAATATGAGATCCATACTCCTCCTCCTCCACCCTTTTTATATATTTTTTAAGTGATTTATTTCCCAAGTTCTCATTTAATTTCTTTTTCATTATTTTAATTAGAAAAAAAACCTCCCCCATACACATGTCACCCATCCCCCTAGTTGCACCAGAAATTAAATTCATTAATTATTTAATTATTCCTATTTCCCTCACCCACCAAAAAGCATTCCTGAAAATGCTCCTTGGTGTCCCAAAATTCCCTTACACATTTTAAATGACTTACGCATTTACTAAATTCCTAGTTGAGTTAATAATTATTTAGTTCTTAAAGGCAAGATTCCTTACTAAGATAGTCATTTAGCTTTTTCCTTACGTTTCCCTTTTTCTTTATGTTTCCCCTTTTTCCCTTAGTTTCCTATTTCTTTTAAGTTTCCCTCTTTTCCCTTTTTATCTAAAACTCAATTTAGCAAGTGTAGAAAAAACACCTTTTACCCCTTTTATTTTTAATTAATAAAATTTAATTAGCATATGTAAAAAAAACAATCATTTCCCTTTTAAAATTTTAATCACCCAAAGTAATTTGATTTTAATAAATTAATTGAATTTCTTACCCCCTTCTCATCACATGTTTAATTATGATTATTATTTTTGACCACAAGTGTCACTTAGACCTAGATTTTAATTTCACTAGGCTCAGCGACATTTTTGTTAGGGAAAATTTGTTTTTAAATCTTACTTGACACATCATCCGTTCTAAGTCCATCTAGGTTTATTCACTTACCAGTTAAAAGTGTGACGTGCCCTTTAGGACACACTAGGTTCTCCAAGGGTACCACTCGCCACTTTTCTTTTTCCTTGCGCAATGTTCCCTTCAGGATGCACTACGTGCTCCAAGGGTGCCACTCACGTCTTTTTGTTTTACTTGCGCGACATGCCCTTCGAGATGCACTATGTGCTCCAAGGGTGCCACTCACCTCTTGACTGACTTGGTAGACATCAAAAACCCCTGGAGTCAATACTCCGCTAGGTGATCTTATGGGAGACTGAGGGCCTCTAAGGAATAAGGCCCCTACCTTATTGCGCACCCCTTAGAATCATCGTGAGCTACTGTCCCAGTCTTCCCTCACGGCATTGTGGGTCTTCTCGAACTAGGTAATCATTAACCTACAGTTCGAGCCATGGTGGGAGTGCTAGTAGTTTGTGGCAGGGCTTTTGTCAACACCTCTCCCTCAGGTCTCTGGTTGTTATGTGTGACCCCTCTACTCCACATGTGAGTCTGGTCGGCAAGTTATCGTTAGCCTGCATCATCAACGAATCATGTCAGCAATAATAATAAATCATCATAACATCTAAACCAATGTACATATGTCATATCAACAACAATAAAACCCCAATAGTCCACTCCCTGACTTGATACGGAGTCCAAGGGGTTTCATCGATGCCTTTGCATCCTCGAGGTCCACAGTCCTGCACATTCAGGAGAACCCAGTCAATAGCACATGTCTAGGTCAATACAACAAAGTAACATATCACCATATCCATAATGCCTCATAATCATAATCAAATGGCCAATAGTATAATAATCTGGATCACTTGAAAGAAAGTGTCCTCAAAGAATAAGTTCGCTTAGTGCGCGCAAGAGAGGGATGTTATATACACCCCCTGTTGGTCTAAACTTTGTCCCGAAGTTTCATAGTATATAAGTGCTGAAATAATATGTATCACAGTATCACAAGTCTATCTATCAAACAAAAATGGAAATTGTTGATGCATATCATATGTGTCCTCCCAGGTTGCCGAGTGCGGACTGTAGTTGTCCCACTGGACCTTAACCTGATCTATTGTTCGACGTCGTAGTTGTCGAATGCGATGATCTAGGATGCGCATCGGCTCAGTCATGAGCGCACCCTCATCTGATACCTACAAGGAACTCATGTCAATAACATGTGTAGGATCACTAATATAATGTCTCAAAACAAATACATGAAAAACATCGTGCATACGCCTCAAATAATCAAGCAAGGCTAGTCGATAGGCCATAGGCCCCTTCTTCTCCACAATATCGAAAGGTCCCACGAACCTAGGAGAGTGTTTAGCACCCTTTCCAAACCTAATCAAACTCTTATGCAGTTTTACTCATAAGAAGACTCGATCGCCAACTTCGTAACTATGATCGACAGGGTGCGCATCGGCATAACTCTTCTGTCGATCCTATGCTTCTTTGATTATTTGTCTTATTGTTTTCATTTGATCTTCCATTTCTTGGATCACTTCTAGTCCCACCAGGACCCTATCCTCCATCCAATCCCAACTCAAAGACGTCTGACATGGTCGCTCATAAAGAAACTCGAAAGGCACCATCCTAATGGTGCTTTGGTAACTGTTGTTATATGCGAATTCTACCAGTGGCAAGAATTCTTCCCAGTGCTTTTGTTGGTCCATCACGTACATGCGCAACATGTCTTCCAAGACTTGGTTTGTTCGTTAAGTCTGTTTGTCTGTCTCTGGGTGATACGCAATACTAAAGTTAAGTTCGGTTCACAAGGCCTCTTGGAAACTAGTCCAAAATCATCTAGTAAACATCGATCCTCAATCAGATATAATCCTCTTAGGCACGCCATGCAGCCTCACAATCTCACTGATAAAAACTCTAGCTATGTCAGGTGCCTAATACGTCGTACGCACAGGAATAAAATGAGCACTCTTTGTCAGAGTGTCGACTACCACAAAAATTGAGTTGTGTCTCCTTGTTGTTAGTGGAAATCCAACAATGAAATCCATCGAAATGACCTCCCATTTTGATTCTGGAATAGTGTGAGGTTGTATTAATCTTGTTGGATGTCTATGTCCGGCCTTCACCTACTGAAATTCTAAACATCTTGCCACATAGTTGACTATGTATGCCTTCATTCATTTCCAGAAGAATAAGGGTTTAAGATCCGCCCTCATCTTCGTGACTCCTAGGTGAGCCATGTACACTGCTCTGTGAGCCTCGTTTAGGATCAAACTCCTCAACTCGTCGTTCGGTGGTACGTAAATTTGATTTTTAAATCTCAATAATCCATCATTGTCAAGCATAAATCCTTCAAATCATGGTACCATCATTGTGTTTTGTCTAATAAAATCCTTGACCTCTTTGTACCAGTCATCGTCGCGCTACAAAGTTAGAATCTTTTCACGTAGATTCTTCTGAAGAGGCATCACAAAAAATATGTGCGGTCTCCAACTCAACGCATCAACCACTATGTTCATTGTTCCCCTTATGTAAGTAATCTCAAAGTCGTACTCGCTAAGAAATTCCAACCAACCTCGCTGTCATGCGTTCAGGTCTCTCTACGTAAAGATGTGTTGTAGTCCATAGTGGTTTGTTTTTAGTTCAAATTTTCATCCAATAAGGTAGTGTCTCAAAACATTCAAGGCATATACAATGGCTAACAACTCCAAAACGTGTGTCACATAGTTCTCCTCGTGCCTTCTCAACTTCCTTGAGATGTAAGTGATCACTCGACCGTCTTGCATCAAGACCTCGCCTAAGCCTTCCTTGGATGCATCAGTGCATACCAAGAAGTCTGCGTCCATGTCAGGGACCTTTAGTATCAGTGGTGTTGTCAACAGCTCTTTGAGCCTCCGAAAGGCTTCTGTGCATTTCTCAGTCCAAACAAACTTCTTGTTCTTCTTCTGCAATTCCATGATCAGATTTGCTATCTTAGAAAATCCATCGACGAACCGTCGATAGTTTCCTGCTAAACCCATGAATCTACGCACTTCTGGGAAATTTGTCGGCGTAAAAAATTCCATAATAGCCTCAACCTTTTTTGTATCCACAGCAATACCTTCCTCGGAGATGACATGCCCTAAGTAGTGAATCTTCGATTGATAAAATGAGCATTTAGACAATTTCCCATACAATTTGTTCTCTCACAGACACTGTAGTACCAAGCGCAAGTGATCGTCATGCTCCTCCATCATCCAAGAGTAAATCAAAATATCGTCAATGAATACTTGGACGAACTTGTCCAAGTAATCGTGGAACACCACATTCATCAAACTCATAAATACCCCTGGGGCGTTCGTCAGTCCAAACGGTAAAATAGTAAACTCGTAATTTCCAAACCTCATCTTAAATGCGGTCTTAGGGACGTCATCCTCCTTGATATGTAACTAGTGATACCCTGATCTCAAGTCAATCTTTGAAAACACTATCACACCCTTCATCTGATCAAATAGATCATCAATCCTTGGCAACGCATATTGATTCTTGATCGTTGCCTTGTTCAATTGACAGTAGTCAATGCAAAGTTTCCATGACCCATCCTTTTTTCATATGAAAATAACAGGCGCACCCCACTGTAATGTCCCATTTCTCCTAGGCAGTCAGAATACCGTGGTGGTTTACATAGTTTCCCATAAACCATTAGACGGATGAGTTAGGGAAATGATATTGGTAAAGTCACTTTCGAATTATAAAGTGAAACTTAGGAAAAGTGAGTTTATTAATATTAAACCCCTCTTTGAGGGTATTTCTCTCCAATTTTTAATTAAATGAATATTTTAATGGAGAAAAAGAAAAGTGAAAGAGAAAAAGGATGGTGGAGGGTTGGAAAAGGATTATTGACATTTCATTTCAAAAATTTGGGTTTTGGAGAAGGACTTGGAGAACTAGCGAGGGTTTCAGATGGAAACCCATTTCGGTGCTCGGATTCGGCACTGAAACTATCTGCCCTAGCCGTGAGATTGGAGAAGCCATTCCGGCTTTTCATTTGCAGATATTGGCATTGTGATTCGAGAAGATTCATCAAAGAAGAACTTCATCTTCAAATTCAGAAAGAGAGGGTGTATTCCTTTGGCACGTGTGAAGGGTTGGACATTTCCCTTGAGCTGTGCGCACTAATCATTTAGTTGTTGGGCGTTTTTCCATTGTGGTTGAATCCTTCACCTCTCAAAACATGGCTACCTTGTTGGGTGTGGTCCTTCGTTTGTGATCCCTGCTAGTCAGCACTCTTGTAGCTACATGTTCTCCCTTTGTTGGTCGTGTCTCTCCTTCCCAGAAGCTGCGTGTCCCTCTTGTGCTGCGTGGAATGACCGGGGTGAGGCTGATGTTGGTAGATCTCCATTAGATGGTTGTCAATTGCATGGTGAGGGGCATGTCATTGAGTAGGGACTATTAGAACCATTTCAATCAGACGGCAGTGCAAGAATTACATGGATCTTCCTCTTTTTATCAGCACGTGTGGGCAGTTTGGACATTTTTCTCATGGCTGTGTGTGAAATGAGGTTCCAAGTCTCATACCTCAATCATCCTCTTCATCTTTGAGAGGTATTTCTACTTCTTTTTTATTGTCTTCAGTTCAGCATTATTATTCAATAAAATCAACCAAAGTTTAGTCAGTGTGTTCATTTAAATGTGATTGTTTTTACCATTATTTTTATGGGTTTGGCCTAATGTCGAAAATATACATTTGGTACTTCATTGGGGAGGTATAAGGGGTTAGAAAACTAATAAATAAGAAAGAAAAACAAAGAAACCTATTGTTGTCCATTTAAAATTCATCTACAGCAATCAAAAATAGAATCATGCCAAGTGTTTGATGAAAGTCCAGCACCAGAACAAGAGGGTTTTTCCCAACTTTGCAACCTAGAATATTTCAGTGGTATCAGAGCATGATCCTAGCCATCTGTGGGTGACATTGATGACTGAGGAAGGGCAGCAGAACATCACTTATAGGCGCAGAAGGTATAGGAGCTTAGAGGGCAAAAGAGAAGAAATGGAGGACACTCCAGGGAAAAATGCAAATGCTAGTTTGACAGAGGACAAAGAGGATTGTTTGATCAAAGGGATTATGAAAGCCTTACAAGATATTGTAGAGGGCTAGAGAGAGACCCGAGAGTTCATGGGCAGGGTCACGGGTTATGCTCTAGGGAGTAAGCATGGTGAAGAAAAGGGAGAGAGCAGAAATAGAGGGTAGATGGAAGAAGGGAGAAACACACACAAACCTCATATCAAGGTGATCACTTCCAGGACCAACCCTCAGAACCGCCCTCACGACTACAGTGAGATTCCTAGGTCTACCATGCCGAAGTTCTTAGGACCACCAGAGACAGGTACAGGAGGGCAGGTAGAGTAGGACGAGCCATTAGTAGCCTATTTCCAGGAGTATAAGGCCATGGATGCAGAATTGAGAGAAGCTATGACTTTTGTCGAGTTTTGTAGCTTCAAGGGGAGAAACAGGCCAAGGTTCTTCAACAAGGGTCCCACGCAAAACTATGAGTTACAGCGCATAGTGGGCAAGCTCACTTTACCATACTTCGATGGGATGTCGAAGTGCGCTGCACGGGCTTGGGTGTAGAATCTTGACACCTACTTCCAGCTGAACCCCATGGTGGAGACCGATGCCATTAAGTTGGCAACATTGCACTTGGAGGGTGAGGCACAAGACTGGTGGTACCATAGGATTTCCACTCTGGGACATGCCCATATCATCACCTATGCTAAGTTTACAGGGAGACTGGTACATAGATTTGATAGGAGAGATCCTGAGTTGTCCTTCAGAGACTTGGCACAGTTGAAACAAACTGGTTCAGCAAAGGCCTTTATATCAGATTTCCAGAGGATATCAGGGATGGTCACCGATATCTCCAAGGCCCGATTGGTGATGTTGTTCACAGAAGGGACAACCGAGCCACTTCGAGGATGGGTGAAGGCTTACAAGCTTACTTCACTACAGGATGCAGTTAGCAGAGCTAGAGACCTACAGGAGTCAGTACCCAAGCCCAAGTTCACCCCGAGACTGAACTTCCCCACGAATTTCAATGACAGGGGACCACCACAGAGGGATGGTGCAGGAAAGCAGCATAGAGACTGGGCAGGACAGCCTCAGAGGGATTGGACAGGTAGGAACAGGATGGATGATGCTACTAGGCAGGATCTAAGGAGGAAGAAGTTGTGTTTCAGTTTCCAGGAACCATGGGTACCAGGTCACAGGTGTGCAGGCAAGGCCAAGGCATACTACATAGAGGTGTTCTCAGATAGCGGGGAGGATGAGGAGGTAGGAGAACAGGGACAGGAGGAGGATCCACCGATGGCAGAGGTAGAGCAGGCATCGATGGAGAATCGAGGGACTATAGCATCACTCTCAGGGATCCCCAGGTTTCATACCTTCAGGCTGAGGGGAGGAGTACAGGGACACAGAGTGACGGTGTTGGTGGATGGTGGGGCATCCCACAATTTTATCGATGCTTCATTAGTAGAGAGAAAGGGCATTACCACCGAAGCCTTTGAGGGCTTTTCAATGATCATACCGGGGGAGAACACCCTAAACTGCACCAGATACATCCCACGGATGACATTGAGCCTAGGGAACTACACGATTACCGATGACTTCTTCATGGTGAAGGTGCCTGACACCAATGTGGTATTGGGAGTTCAGTGGTTATACTCCTTAGGGAAATACACCACTAACTACCAGACTATGGAGATGGAGTTCCAGGGACAGGATGGCAAGAGAGTAGTTTTGAGAGGCATGAACACTTACCCTCCCAAGGTAGTGACCACAAAGAAGATGGAGGCAATGATGAGACAGGATGGCATTGCATGGGTTGCAGAGTTTCAGATTTCAGTGCAGAAGCCCAAGGGTGGGGAGCCCAGTTTTCTGAGAGAGATAAAGGCCTTGCTTAAGAAGCACCAGAAGTTATTTGGTGATATACCTCCAGGTAGGCCTCCAGATAGGGGCTTTGAGCACACCATCAAGTTAGAGGAGGGTACGAGAGCAGTGACTACCACCCCGTATAGGCACCCCAAGGCCTATAAGGATGAGATAGAAAAGACCATTAAGGAGATAATGGCGATGGGCCACATCAGACTGAGTTCAATTCCTTTCGCTTCTTCTGTAATGTTGGTAAAGAAGAAGGATGGGACCCTCAGAATGTGCATTGATTACCGAGCCCTCAACAAGAGGACCATCAAGAACAGGTACCCTATACCCCGGATTGATGAGTTGATGGATGAGTTGAGAGGGGCCAAATACTTTTCRAAGATTGATCTACGGTCGGGCTATCATCAGATCARGATGCGAGAGGGGGATGAGTACAAGACARCCTTCAGGTGCCACTATGGGCACTACGAGTTCTTGGTGATGCCTTTTGGGCTAACCAATGCCCCGGCCACATTTCAGTCCTGTATGAACCACACGTTTAGCAAGCAGCTCAGGAAGTATTTGTTGGTTTTTTTTTATGACATTTTGGTCTATAGCCGCACTTGGGAGGAACACCTCCAACATCTAGATGAGGTGATGAGCATATTGGAAAAACAGGAGTTGTATGCAAAGTTGTCCAAATGTGAGTTTGGGTTGACAAAGATGCTTTATTTGGGGCATGTGATTGGAGATCAGGGAGTGCAGGTGCACTGGGACAAGATCCAAGCGATTCGTGATTGGCCTCCACCGAGGAACACCACAGAGTTAAAGAGCTTCATGGGCTTATGCACTTACTACCGGAGGTATGTGAAGGGTTTTTCTCAGCTGACAGCCCCACTGACATATTTGACCAAGAAGGGGGCCTTTGAGTGGACAAATGAGGCACAGGGGATCTTCGACAAGATGAAGGACATCATGAGTTCATGGCCGGTCTTAGCTTTTTCGGACTTTACCCAACCCTTCGTGTTGGAGTGTGATGCATTAGGAGTAGGTATTGGAGTTGTGCTTATGCAGAAGAATCATCCCATAGCTTTCGAGAGTCGAAAGCTTAGATATTACGAGAAGCTCTACTCTATTTATGATAAAGAGATGTTGGCCATCATGCATGCATTAGCCAAATTCCGGCACTATCTAGTGGGCAACAGGTTCAAGGTCAAGACGGATCACAACAGCCTCCGATTCTTCTTGGAGTAGAAGGAACTGAATGACAGACAATAGAAGTGGGTGAGTAAGATCTAGGCCTACGATTTTGAGATTGAGTATGTGAAGGGGAAGAACAATGTGGTAGCAGACGCTCTTTCTAGGATGCCCCCTACTCTATCTTTGATGGACATATCAGAAGACTGGAAGAGTCTTCTACTGGTAGAGTATTCCAAGAACAAGTTTGCTTGCAAGGTTTTGGATGGACAGGTTACAGATGACCGATACAGAGTGGTGGATGATGTTATCTACTATGAAGACCGGATTTATTTGGTTCCAGGTTTGCACATCAAGCAGAAGATCATGCAGGCAGCCCATGACTCACCGTTAGTAGGACACCAGGGGTTCCTAAAGACTTACAGGCAGGTTCGGGAGAGGTTCACTTGGAAGAACCTCAAGGGAGACATACTGAAGCACGTTTAGGAGTGCAGAGTTTGCCAGCGGAACAAGGTGGAGCACACCCATCCGGCCGGATTATTACAGCCATTGCCCATCCCAGATCAGAAATGGGAAAGCATCTCCATGGATTTCATCACCGGGTTACTCAGGGTGCAGGGGAAGGATTGCATTTATGTCATGGTGGATAGACTCACCAAGTTTGCCCACTTCTTCGCTATTCCTTTAGACTACTCAGCAGCACAGGTGGCTGAGCTATTTTTCAGAGAGATTTTCCGTTTGCATGGGTTGCCCAAAACCATCGTCAGTGATAGAGACAGTAGGTTCATGGGAGGTTTTTGGCAGGAGATTTGCAGGTTGGTAGGTACCGAGTTGACACCGAGCACTAGTTACCACCCACAGACTGACGGACAGATAGAGATCGTGAACAAATGGGTGGAAGGTTATTTGTGGAACTACATTTCTGGGCAGCAGAGAGCTTGGGTGAAGTGGTTACACCTGGGGGAGTACTGTTACAATACCACCCATCACATGTCCATTGGAATGACCCCTTTTCAGGCACTCTACGGTTACGAGGCCATGACTTTTGCAGACATTATATTCGGTGACAGTAGGGCACCGAAGGCCATAGATTGGATACAGGACAGCCAGGATATTCTGAGAGCATTGAAGGAGAACATGAGGGTGGCCCAGAATCAGCAGAAGATGTATGCGGAAAGGCATAGGACCGAGCGCTTGTTCGATGTGGGAGATTTAGTGTTCCTGCGACTACATCCATACTAGCAATCTTCATTGAAATAGAAGGGAGCCGAGAAGCTCAAACCTCGCTACTATGGGCCCTACAGGATAACTCGAAAGGTGGGGCAGGTTGCGTACGAACTAAAGCTACCCGAGGGGAGAAAGATTCATAACATGTTTCACGTATCTTTCCTTAAGCAGGTAATAGGACAACAGGTGGTTGCCTCACATGAGTTACCCCCTTTGGATGACGAGGGGAAGTTGGCCACAAGCCCAGAAGAGATTTTACAGGTATGGGAGAGGAAGCTCCGTAACAGGGTGGTCAGGGAGTTTTTGGTGAAATGGAAGGATCTACCTGTGGAGGATGCTACTTGGGAAAACGAGCAGGTGTTACAGCTTCCAGGTTTGAAGTTTCTTGAGGACAAGCAAATTTGGGCAGGGAGGACTGTAATGTCCCATTTCTCCTAGGCAGTCAGAATACCGTGGTGGTTTACACAGTTTCCTGTAAACCATTAGACAGATGAGTTAGGGAAATGATATTGGTAAAGTCACTTTCGAATTATAAAGTGAAACTTGGGAAAAGTGAGTTTATTAATATTAAACCCCTCTTTGAGGGTATTTCTCTCCAATTTTTAATTAAATGAATATTTTAATGGAGAAAAAGAAAAGTGAAAGAGAAAAAGGACGGTGGAGGGTTGGAAAAGGATTATTGACATTTCATTTCAAAAATTTGGGTTTTGGAGAAGGACTTGGAGAACTAGCGAGGGTTTCAGATGGAAACCCATTTCGGTGCTCTGATTCAGCAGTGAAACTATCTGCCCTAGCCGTGAGATTGGAGAAGCCATTCTGGCTTTTCATTTGTAGATATTGGCATTGTGATTCGAGAAGATTCATCAAAGAAGAACTTCATCTTTAGATTTGGAAAGAGAGGGCGTATTCCTTTGGCACGTGTGAAGGGTTGGACGTTTCCCTTGAGTTGGGCACACTCTTCATTTATTTGTTGGGAATTTTTCCATTGTGGCTAAATCCTTCACCTCTCAAAACGTGGCTACCTTGCTAGGCATGGTCCTTCGTTTGTGATCCCTGCTGATCAACACTCTTGTAGTTGCGTGTTCTCCCTTTGCTGGTCGTGTCTCTCCTTCCCAGGAGCTGCGTGTCCCTCTTGTGCTGCGTGGAATGACTGGGGTGAGGCTGATGCTGGTCGATCTCCATTAGATGGTTGTCAATTGCATGGTGAGGGGCATATAGTTGAGTAGGCACTGTTAGAACCATTCCAATTAGACGACAGTGCAAGAATTACATGGATCTTCCTCTTTTTATCAGCACATGTGGGCAGTTTGGACGTTTTTCTCATGGCTATGTGTGAAATGAGGTTCCAAGTCTCATACCTCAATCATCCTCTTCATCTTTGAGAGGTATTTCTACTTCCTTTTTATTGTCTTTAGTTCAACATTATTATTCAATAAAAGCAACCAAATTTTATTCAGTGTGTTCATTTAAATGTGATTGTTTTTACCATTATTTTTATGGGTTTGGCCTAATGTCGAAAATATACATTTGGTACTTCATTGGGGAGGTATAAGGGGTTAGAAAACTAATAAATTAGCAAGAAAAACAAAGAAACCTATTGCAATCCATTTAAAATTCATCTACAGCAGTCAAAAACATAAGCATGCCAAGTGTTTGATGAAAGTCCAGCACCAAAACAAGAGGGTTTTTCCCAACTTTGCAACCTAGAATATTTCACCCACAGTGACACACTTGGGCGTATAAGTCCAAAGTCCAGCAACTCCTTCAGTTGCATTCTCAACTCCTGTAACTATGGGGTCGACATTTGATAAGGCGTTCTTTCTATCGGTTTAGTCTCCGGTTTTAGGTCTATGGTAAATTTCAATTCCCTCTCTGGCGGCATCCCAGGTAACTCCTCCAGGAAGATGTCTTCAAACTCTCTCACCACCCGAACGTGTTCTAGACCTTTCGCTACTCCCTCTTTGTTTAACGCAGGGATTGCATAAATCTTACACCCCTTGCACATGCTCTTTCATAGCTGCAAGGAAGAGATGAACCTCAGGGAAACTCCCTGGTTCCGACCTACAATCATGTGTCTTTGTCCCTCATCATCAACCAAGCTCAACTCTTTAATATTACAGTTGAGTATCGCCTCATGTGATTCCAACCAGTCCATATCGATCACGACATCATAAGATCCTAAGATCGTGATGTACAGGTTGGCTCTGGTGACAAACTCTCCCAGGTTAAGGGTACAGCCCGTAACCTTCCCTCCAACCTTTTGTTTGGCTCCCGAAGCCATTTCTACAAAGCTAAAATCATCATGTTCGACTACCTTTACCTTAATCCTTTTTAGCGCTGCACCATAAATGAAACTCTCGGTAGCACCAGGATCTATCAAAATACTAAGGGTCTCATCAGCAACAGTACCTAACGTCTCGAGCACAGTCGACTAGTGCTCTTCCTGGCAGTTATTCATCGCTGCATGAATATGATGGGCCTTGCCAAAATCTCCCACAGTAGTGGGTCCATCTGATCTAGATGATCTATTCCTTTTCATTGGGAAGTCGCGTTCGTAGTGTGGCTCCCCACAAGTCCAACACCCCTTCTTCGGTCCAATACTCCCGATACCCGAAGTAGAAGTTGACGGCACATCGGCCAGGAATCCTGGTATGTTATGCTGAACAGGCCTAAACTGTTGTTGTTGTGGATGACGTTGATGTTGATGTTTTGGTCCTCAATAAGGAGTCCACTAATGAGGTGTTGGTCGCCTAGGTGTAGTGAAAGTGGATCCTCTCTGCAAGCCACAATATCTTGGTGTATGTCTGGCTAGTGTCTAATGTTGTTGCGCACCAGATGACACCTGTCCTGCTAGTCTCGCTAGAGTCCTACTCTGACCCCCACTGATAAGCTCCTCATCTGCTATGAGGGGCTTCAAGATGGCATCATGCAAGGTCTAAGGCATCAGAATTCAAACATTTGCACGTATGTTGACATTAAGGCCAAAAAAGAACCTGTTGACCTCAAGTTTCTCGATATTAAGGTGAGGAGCATACCGAAGAAACTCCATAAAATGGACCTTGTACTCAGGCATCGTACGGCCTCCTTGTTGCAAGGTCTTGAACTCATTGAGCTGACGCTCAATAAATTCCTCTGATAGGTACCTCTCTCGGAATTGTTCCTCGTACAATTCCCATGACAGGTCTTCAATGGCCATGTTCAATTGTGGTAGGAGCGTCTTCCACCATAGAAGAGCACTCCCCTTCAGTTGAAAGACCGCCATGTGGACCTTCATGTTGGAGGTATAGTCACGAAGTGCAAAGCACATCGCCATATTCTCCAACCATGCCTCGGCAGTTGCGTCATCTGGGGCACCAAAGAACTAAGGAAATTTGACCTTCTCGAGTTCATGGTGAATGCTACCAGTACCGACCGGAGCACGCGGTGGACCCTCAGGGGGTGTCGGTGCCCTGGCCTCATCTTTGTCCAAACGGATGATCAGTGCCTTAGACATCCGTTGAAAGGACCTCATCAGCCCAACCACATCACCCACCGCTATTTTATCCTTCTCGACAACCTGTTCGTCTCCCTGGGGGTTAGACCCCTCAAACATGGATACTATTGGGTGCGTCGCACCTCTTCCCCTAGCACTCGCCGTCTACCTTTGCGGCGTCCTCTAATCATGATTACCTACATGAATACAAATCAAATTAATTAGCAACCTTATAATCAAAAATCAATTCAATGAAATCCGTAGTGATCCCAAGTCGCAGGTTGAACCTCGCTCTGATACCATATGTAACGAACCCAATCGTTACAACTCCAAGCGAAGCGAAAAGTGAAAAAAAAAAAAATTAGGCAGGAAAGCAACAAAGACAATAGTTAAACCACACCACATGATGACGAACTCCATGCATGCAGATCAGGCAATAGACAACAATGACTCTACACACTAGCACATCGAGCAACTGGGCAAAACATGCTTAAATAATAAAGAAGGAAACTACTACCCACCCGACACAAACACGACAACGCCTACAAGATAAGGAAAACATCCACAATCCTGATAAAATGACGTCAATGACCAGTAACTAAACCTCTATGGTGTGCAAACCAAACGCATGAAGACATTACAACCCAAGCACCAACAACAACTAAACGAACAAACGCATGCAACGGGAAGCACAGACTCTGGCCAAGTTATCATTCGCCTCTATCCATTAGGGCGTGCAATTATCCCCTCATCAAGAATCATGTCATCACAAGGCGATGGGCGTGACATTAACCAAGGCGCATTACAACACAACTAGACCAATAACCCAAGAAAATTTAATGTGCTAGGAGACCAAATTAACTGCCAACCACATGACGACTAACTCAAGCACCCAAATGACAAGTCAACAAGATGAAATGGAATCAAATGGCCACAACCTTCATAAAACACACTAAATTACTTGCGCAACAATTCTATCGCAACCCTACATCGATCTGTACACATTAAATGGTCATTATCAACGATTAGTTTATTGTAGCTATTTTCCAATTTCAATGTCAGATGAGTATTTCCCTAAGGAGAAATGTGTTATCCTTTAATTGAAACAATTACGAAGCATGTCCTTTACAACAATAAAACAAATGTCCTTTAAAACAATAAAACCAATGTCCTTTAAAGCTAGATATGTTATTGTTTAAACTGAAACCAAAAAATAAAATTTCTATCTAAGGAACACATTTTAAATCGTTGTCTAGATAATCTATGAGTTGATATTACAGTAATTGTTGTTTTTGTTATGGTAATTATTGATGATCATATTGTAGTGAAAGATAATCGTTGATAAAAACAAACATATCACTACCAAAAGGGTTACCGAAATCTAGATACATCGTTGTCTATTCGAGGTTGTTGTCCACTAAGTAAATTACTATAATTAGGGAAGGATCAAGGTCAATCGACCACCATGTTGTCAACAAGACTAAGGCTATGTCTACGTTATCACTGCCAACACAATGTAATAAGTATCGTTGCGTGAACATTACCAAATCGCTGAGTAATACAAATATTTGTCGAATTGAAAATCAAGGGAAAAGCCAACTCTATAAGATTATAGTGATCGCTAACATCAAATCACTAAAGGGTTCGCTATCATCAAAGAAAATTGCTATCATATATCACTACTTCATTCGTTGTCATACACAGCAGTAATGCAATTAATCGTTGTCTAACAAAGGCTAATTATTAGAAAATCTTAATGATATTGACTACACCATAGAATCGATGTCATAACCTAATGCTTATTTATTTCTCAACTTAATGCTATTAAATCACAATAGAATCACTGTCAAAACATAATTTTTTCAACAATAAAGAAACGCTATCCAGATTCCTTGTGCATGGAGCATTATGAAATTCGTTGTGTATTTCATGGAAGGAAATGTAGGCATAAGTACATTATTGTGGTTGTATATAAACTGTCAACTATAACATTAAATGAATGCAGACATATATATATATAAAAAACAACACGTTGGCATATATATCGTTGTTCTGTAATAAAAGGAAACTCTATCAAAAATGCACGATTTGTTATCTATGAATTATATGGGGTCACTGTTTACTAAAAATATGATGTACCTACTCATTAACACTATATATTACTGTGTAAACCAACATGCAGGTTTAATGTTTTCTAGATTATATAAAACGTTGTCCACAAGTATTCAATCGCAGTCACATTTTACAGGTAAAATCGTGATCCAATCATTCAATTTTCAGATCAAAGGGATGTTATTGTTGGCACAAGATAGGTGAAATTGTAGAGAAGTTATACAATAAAGCTGGCATAATAGATATGACATCGCAGGTTGACTAAATGCTATTAAAAGTGGATCATTTCCCAGCACACAGTAAACAC
>JZKD02S2205938.1:177274-230371 GCA_000966675.3 Picea glauca | reverse complement strand
GTTACCCTGTCACAGTAAACGTGCAGTTATTCAAGTAAAAATATTGTTGTGGTTCAAGTGTATAAACGCAGGCATTCAAGGTAAATAAAAATGATGTCTGAAGATTCAAATCCCAGTCACGAATAGGTAATTAAAACGTTGTCTGAAGATTCAAATTACAGTCACTAATAGGTAAATAAAAACGTTGCACATTGACATCACTGTCTATAAAATTACTGCCTAAAGAAATCGTTATCTATGTCATCGCAATCACACAATAAAAACCGCTGTAAAATTAAGATTAACGTATATAAAATTTATGTCTAATGAAATCGTTGATTTAAGTATAAAATTGTTGGGTTAAAATATGGGATCGATGGGTAAAAATAAAGGGGGTGAATTCGTTGTGTAAGAACTAGGTAATGGCTCAGAAATTCGTGGGGTACAAGTTGTTCAAAAACCAAGAGGAACGGGGGTGAATGTTGTGGTCTAACAATAAAAATGCAGAGGTTAGCATCTCAACACTGGAATAAAAACGCAGAGGGTCACCAATCCTCAACGTTGGACATCATCAAAATGCAGATATTTTCCATTAAAACACTGGGAATATCATTGAAAAGTCACAGAGATTTTATCAACCAAAGCGTAGAGAATTTCCAAGGTTAAGCAATTAAAAGCGCAGAGAAAATTGGAGTTTTAATCAATCAAACGCAGAGATGCTTAATCACAAGAAGGCGCCAAGACATTCATTCAGCCATGAATCAATCAACCGCAGGGATAAGTAATGGGTAGACAGCTGAGAAAATATTTATCCTTCACTCGTCATCCATGCACAGAAAAGCATGGCATTAAAATCTATAGGTCTATAAACACCGAAGTGACAACCGTCGATTTGGCTCCTGGTCAACTGCTCAAGCATGGAATGATGACCTAGGGATAAGGGCGGAAGATAAATCACAAACTCTTCTAACAATCAATAAAACCCACATAGATAAGTTATTGAAATCAAAAATTGGGTTCGCCAAGGGAAATCCATTTAGAAAACCACAAGCAGGGGATTACAATATCGTAGGAAAGAAGGTGCAAGACAGTGCATGGAAATTAAATCTTAAATGAGCACAGAGAAATAACATGAGTAAATTTAATTTTATTGCGAGTAAAAATTAAACCGGCGTACCTTAGCCAAACATGACTGCTCAGTAGTTTATATCCCGTGCCCACTCTGTCCAGCCTCCACTTGCCAATCGATGTGACCTCACTGGTACCTCCCAGCGAACGCTAAGGGTACTCTTCTTCCCCCTAAGTGCCCCAATCCGCAAAGGGACCACACACACTATACCAAAGAACAGATAGCACCCAGCTCACCTCGCAAGGTTGAGCTACCACTCGTTACCCGAGCTGGGTATCCTGGCTCCCACAAGATAAGTCAGTCAAGACGAAAATTCAACAGCGTAACATTACGCATAAAGATGAGATCCATACTCCTCCTCCACCACCCTTTTTATAGAGTTTTTAAGTGATTTCTTTCCCAAGTTCTCATTTAATTTCTTTTTCATTATTTTAATAAAAAAAAAACCTCCCCCATACACGTCACCCATCCCTCTAGTTGCACCAGAAATTAATTTCATTAATTATTTAATTATTCCTATTTCTGTCACCCACCAAAAAGCATTCCTAAAAACGCTCCTTGGCGTCCCAAAATTCCCTTAAACATTTTAAATGAATTACGTCTTTACTAAATTCCTAGTTGAGTTCATGATTAGAAAGTTCTTAAAGGAAAGATTCCTTACTAAGTTAGTCATTCAGCTTTTTCCTTACATTTCCCTTTTTCTTTATGTTTCCCCTTTTTCCCTTAGTTTCCTATTTCTTTTAAGTTTCCCTCTTTTCCCTTTTTATCTAAAACTCAATTTAGCAAGTGTAGAAAAACCACATTTTACCCCTTTTTCTTTCTAATTAATAAAATTTAATTAGCATATGTAAAAAAAAACAATCATTTCCCTTTTAAAATTTTAATCCCCCAAAGTAATTTGATTTTAATAAATTAATTGAATTTCTTACCCCCTTCTCGTCACATGTTTAATTATGATTACTATTTTTTACCACAAGTGTCACTTAGACCTAGATTTTAATTTCACTAGGTTGGGCGACATTTCTATTAGGGAAAAATTGTTTTTAAATCTTACTTGACACATAATTCGTTCTAAGGTTGTCTAGGTTTATTCACTTACTAGTTAAAAACGTGACGTGCCCTTCAGGACGCACTAGGTGTTCCAAGGGTGCCACTCGCCACTTTTTGTTTTCCTTGCGCGACGTGCCCTTCAAGATGCACTACGTGCTCCAAGGGTTCCACTCGCCTCTTTATGTTTTCCTTGCGCGACATGCCCTTCAGGATGCACTACATGCTCCAAGGGTGCCACTCACTTCTTGATTGACTTGGTAGACATCAAAAACCCCTAGAGTCAATACTTCTCCAGGTGATATTGTGGGAGACTAAGGGCCTCTAAGGAATAAGGCCATGCATTATTGCGTGCCCCTTAGAATCATCGTGAGCGAATGTCGCAGTCTGCCCTCACGACATTGTGGATCTTCTCGAACTAGGTAATCGTTAACCTACAGTTCAAGCCATGGCGGGAGTGCTAGTAGGTTGTGGCAGGGCTGTTGTCCACACCTCTCCCTCAGGTCTCTAGTTTTCATGCATGACCCCTCTACTCCACATGTGAGTCTCGTCGGCAAGCTATTGTCAGCTTGTATCATCAACGAATCATGTCAACAATAATAATAAATCATCATAACATCTAAACCGATGTACATATGTCATATCAACAACAATCAAACCCCAATAGTCCACTCCCTGACTCGATCCAAAGTCCAAAGGGTTTCATTGATGCCTCTGCATCCTCAAGTTCCACAGTCCTGCACACTCAGGAGAACCCAGTCAATAGCACTTGTCTAGGTCAATACAACAAAGTAACATGTCATCATATCGATAATGCCTCATAATCATAATCAAACAGCCAATAGTATAATAATCTGAATCACTTGCAAGCAAGTGTCCTCAAAGAATAAGTTTGCTTAGTGCGCACAAGATCGGGATGTTACAAACGAATTCTCCCTAATATTTAACGCAATGTAAAAAAACAAAACAACAGTGTGTATATATAACAAATATTATTTGAATTAATGTTAAGTTTAATGAATATGGGATAAATGAAAAATAAGAAGAGTGTGTATATATATCAAAGATTATATGAATCATCACTAAGTTTAATGAATGTGGGATAAATTAAAAAACATGAAAAATATTGTAATTAAATAATAAATAACAAATTAATAGAGTAAAAGATTTATTTAATTTTGAAGGGAAAGTATTAGAGGGAAACAATTTGGAGGGGGAGAATTTTGGAGGGAAAAAATTGGGGAGGGGGATTTTGGAGGGAATGTTTTGGGGAGGAATTTTGTATGGAAAAGTTCATTCTACAATTTATAAGATTGTCATTGGGAGGGTGAGCATTTGTATCATTCTATGTTCTTAGTGAGAAGTGATGGCTTTGTCAAATAAAGAAGATTGTATTTATGAGACATCAACATCTTGTTCACATACCTCTTCTTTGGGGACTAACAAATGTGATGGGAATACTTCTAATGTAAATGAAGAGTCGTATTTTTCACATAGTCAAAAGTTTGATCATAGTGCAAGCAATGATATTCAGCATGTTGATCAAGAAATTCCTAAATATGAGGACTTTGAAGGCACCAATGATAAAGAGGCGAAATATTATAGCAATCATTTTGTTCAATAGTTTAATAATATTGAAAATACTCAAAATCTAGATCCAAGTGAAGATTTTGATTATAGTTTAAATGATTGGGACGATAATTTTCCTCTAAGTGATAATTTTAATGGAAGAAACAATGGAGATTTCAATGGTAGCATCAGTGTAGAGGAAAAAGATGATCATGACATTAATAATGATGAAGATTTTCCTCCATCAATATAATTTAAAGGCTCCAATGAAGATGATGGAGATTTTCCTCCAAGTGAGGATTTCCAAGGCACTTATGTGGATGATGAATATTTCCTCTAAGTGGGGATTTCCAAAGTATTAACGAGGGTGATGAAAATTTTCCTGCAAATGAGGATTTTGAAGGCACTCGTGTGGATTATGAAGATGAAGATGATGAAGCTTTTCCTCCAAGTGGGGATTTTCAAGGTATTGATGAGAATGATGAAGATTTTCCTCCAAGTGAAGATTTTCAAGGTATTGATGAGGATGATGAATATTTTCCTCCAAGTGAGGATTTTCAAGGCACTAATGAGGATGGTGAATAATTTCCCGCAAGTGGCGATTTTAAAAGTAGTGAAGATGATTATGCCAATGGTGGACACTTTTTCTCGAGTGGGGAATTTAAAGGCATCAATGTTGATGATGATGATTTTCCTCCAAGTGAGGATTTTCAAGGTATTGATGAGGATGATGTAGATTTTCCTCCAAGTGAGGATTTTCAAGGCACTAATGAGGATTGTGAATAATTTCCATCAAGTGGGGATTTTAAAAGTAGTGAAGATGATTATACTGATGGTGGACACTCTTTTCCAAGTGGGGAATTTAAAGGAACCAATGGTGATGATGATGATTTTCCTCCAAGTGAGGATTTTCAAGTTACTAATGAGGATGATGAATAATTTCCCTCAAGTGGGGATTTTAAAAGTAGTGAAGATGATTATGTTGATAGTGGACAGTTTTTTCCAGGTGGGAAATTTAAAGGCACCAATGGTGATGATGATGATTTTCCTCCAAGTGAAGATTTTAGAGGCATTGATGATGGTGTTGTTGATGATGAAGGCATTCTTGTTAGAGAATAATTTAATGGCATTGATAGTCTTAAGGGTGATGATTTTCCTTCAAGTGAATATTTTCATGGAAGATCCATTAACATTGGTGAGGATGGTGATCATTTTTCTAGTGAGTTTGATATTCTTCTTATCAATGAGATTATCAATGAAGATGATGATTAACCTAGGAATGAATATCATGTTCTCAATCATTTAGGTGCAACAAATAAAGGTGATCGACATTCTCTTGTTTGATCTCCTCACAATGTTTTGTATTTCATCCTAGTGGTGAGGGAATTCCTTCTAGTGAGGGTGATGAAATAGTGGACAGGTTGCAAAGAAACATTGTGTCTAGGACCAGGAATATAGATTTTTATTTTAATCCAAATCATTCTGGTTATACAAGGTCTAGGAAAGAATTTTTCACTAAATCAATTTCCATAAGTGATTTGATTTCAAATGAATGTTTTCAAAAGAATTGTTTGAAAAGTATGGACTACATGTATGCGTTGAATAAAAGGAAGATATATTTGTCAATGAAAAAGAGCATGCAAAATTCATATTTAGTGGGGTGCATGATATCCACTAAGACATGATATGATTATCACATTGGGAATATTATACTTTGTAGAAAGGATTTCAAAAAACTTCACTCAATTGGTAATCTATGTCTATCAAGAATCCAAACAAGATTGGAAAAAGATCCTTCATTTTATTCAAAGGTACATCATGGACAAGAGAGTGGACCATTAAAAAACACTACATTGTCATGGATGCGAGACTTGTTTTCCAAACATGGAGAGTGTATGCCAAATAGAGACACAATACATATTCCAGATAATTTCTCAAGGAGAGAAGTCTGCAACTTATACAAATAATATGTAGAAGGTGTTGAAGGAAATGTTAATTTTGTTGCATACGTGTATTTTACAAGAATAGGGAAGAAACAATTCAACAATGTATGTATTCCTAATAAGTCAAGGATGGGGATTTGTAGTATATGTGCTACTCTTAAATCAAGAAGAGATAAATATGAAGGGGTAGAAAGAGGTTTATATCTACGATTTTATTTTTTTTAATTGGATAGTTATCAACTATGAAAACATATCATCAATATTTTCATTTTATGTGATGTGCAGATTCCATAGTCAAAGCACTTCAAGAACATCGAAATCAACAATTAAGGGAAAGGAAAAAGTTGTACAAACATAGAAAGAAGTGTTATGATGCTCCAAAAATATATATAGGTATGATAATTGATGGCATGGACCAGAAAAAAACATGTCTACCACATTTTGTACGTACACCAAAAAAAATAAAAGAGAATTTCATTCAATTTCACTTGGTTGGTTGTATGGTTTTTAATGGGAAAATGTGTCCAAGGGTTTACTTCACAGCTCCAAATATTCATAATGATGCAAATATTACCATCATCATAATTCATCATGTGCTCACTCGCTGGTCTGGCAATCTTCCTCAAGTTCTATATCTACAGTTAGACAATACTAGTCGTGAAAACAAAAATCAAATTGTGTTTGGATATCTAAGCATGTTTGTTGAACTGGAAATATTTCAAAAGATAAAAGTTGGTTTCCTACTTGTTGGACATAGTCATGATCATATTGATCAAATGTTCAGTCGTTTTTTAGTAACATTGAAGAGAAAAATGTTGGAAGCCTACCATCATTAATTGAATGTATTAAGAAATAATACATTACAAAGCCTATTTTTCACATATTAGAAGAAATTCTTGACATGTGAAGATTTATTTAGAGATCACATGGTGAAGAAAAATGTATTGAGCAGCTTAATTACATTAGCTTCCAACATCAATTTTGTTTCAAAAAAAATTATGGGAAAACACTTATATGGGACAAGAAGTATTCAACTACTGCAGAATGGGGGTTTTGATCAAGTTTAGAATTTTTGAATTTCATTCTAGATCATCCAATATGTGCATCAAAGTTATTATGATTACAATTATTTGTTGAAAACCATAATGCATGGAGGCGTAATAGAGATGTAGATTGCTCTGAATGCTTGAAAGAAATAAAAAAAAATCTATTAAAGATACATATGAGTACTTTGATGTTGTTGATTATGTTTGGTGGGAGTATTTTTTCAATGGTCAAAGTGACATAATTTCAAGCTCAACAAATGAAGATACATTTTTTAACACTCCATTTCGTTGGCCACAAAATATGCCAAATGAATCCAAAGAAAGAAACATTGGTGAACAACAAGAATCTCAAGGTGATATTGAGTTTTCACAAGTAGAGGAAAGAGAAATGTATATTGGTTCTACAAAATCACTTACAGAATGTGAAGCCATGGAGGACCTTTACATGGGTTTGGTACATGATATTAAGGAGAGTAGCATGATTGCAGTCTTAGTGAATGAAGATACACATGGTTATCCATTTTGGATTGAAAAGGTTATAAAGATTGATAAAGAAAATGAAGATGTTATAGCCATTGAAGTGCATTGGTATGTAACAGGTACACACCCATTCAATGGTGTGTACAAGTTAGAGATGGTGGTTAAGAAACATGTCATTGTTCCAAAAATTACTTTAGACTATCATTATCGATTTTTACCTTGAAGTGTCTTCCTATTAGATAATGTTGTCATTGCTTGTAACGTCCCATTTTTAATCCTTGGTTTAGCAATGTATGTTGTAAATGCGATGTATGGCCGCGGGCCAAGCGATGTAATATGTAAACATTGTATATCGAAACTAATAAAATAAAATGTATCATCTTCTACAGACGTACATGGATGGAGTCATGGGGGGTAATTTTCCACAAGAGAGGGGGTCCAAAGGGAATTATTCATGTTTATTAATCCCAAGCCACCTTTCTAAAATTATTTTTGTATGAACCTTTTATTTTCCCTTTTGAGTGTGTCAAAGTATCAATCATTAAATACATGTAAGAGGGTTTGTGGGAAAAGTCACCTCACATAGTTATTGAAACACATAGTTATTGAAAGCATGGGGTTGAGTACAATCACCATTGGGGAATGTGAGAGTCAAATTGCATGGGTAAAAGGAAATTCAAATAGGGAAAGAAGGTAGTTTTTACAGCTTGGGAAAAGGAGAGAAAGAGAGTTCTTAGTGCTTGAGCTTGAAGGAAGCCATAGTGGGCATGAAATATAGCTTGATGGAGATATAATTTCATGGAGAATGAGGTTATAGGCCTGTGAGTAATTTTTGTGCAAGAAGTTTACAAATTGATAAAGTAAGTTGTTGTAAGAATTCTTCTTGCATCTGTAAATTCTTGGAGTCCCAACATGGAGAATTCCTTACCAACCTATGATGGACCCTTAGAGGGAAGTAAAATAGATTGAGGGATTGCATGGTAGAGAAGGGGATCCCATTCCTTGGGTTGTGCATGTTCAAGGGAAAGATAGCTAGTGGATTGGAATGGTTGTAGGAATTAACTTGTTGTGAGGGGACAGTAGTCTACCTTAGGAACCACCTTCTTATTGTGGACTCATAGTCGTAGCTAGGGGGTGAATTATTGTTGATAATTGGAGCAGAAAGTATATGGTTGGGTGGAACATCTATCCTCTGCAACTGGATGCATATTTGCAAATACAAGTGTTCTTATTCATTATGTTATTGTGTTGAATGTTGATTTAATTTTATGTGCATTTTATTCTAAAGTTTTTGTGTATTTAGATGTTTTGGTGTGTATGCTTAATTGGTTGCATCCACATTTACATAAAATCTTGTTAGGTGCATGAGAATTTTTATCATTGTGCATTTCATGTATGAATTTAGTTAATGGTTATCAAAAAATTTATTTGTTGGTTTAGTAGTTGGTGTGCTACATTTATTAACTGTATGTATAGTCAACATTAATTCCTTCTCATAAATGAATTTAAGTAAGTTATTTCCTTTAAGTTGGTGACTCTCAAAGGCAAGGGGCCTTCGTTCTTGCATTAAAACTACACCAATGCCATGCCTCAAGGCATCACACTCTAGAACAAGGTTTTTTTGAAGTCAAGTGTGGTTAGGACTGAAGCTCTACATATAGTCTCCTTAAGTTTTTCAAAATATTGGGTTGCTTCTTGAGTCCAAAAAAATGCATCATTTTTCAATAGTGTTGTTAGAGTTGATGGTATTCAACCATAGTTCTTAACAAACTTGTAGTATTAACATGTCAATGCTAAGAATCCTCTAAGATTCTTCAAAGTTTTGGGAATCAACCATTCCACCATAGCTTTAATTTTGTTACAGTCCACTTTGATACCCTCATGAGATACAATATGACCCAAAAAATCCACTTCTTGAACACCAAAGGCAGAACTAGAAGGATTTGCATTTAGTTTTCTCTCCTCCAATAGTTTTAAGACCATGTAAACATGGTGTACATGCTCTTCCCAATATTTCTTGTAGATTAATATATCATCAAAAAATACTAACGTGAAATTTGAGGAAGGGATTGGAAATAGAATTCATCAATATTTGAAATGTGGAAGGTGCATTAGTAAGGCCAAAGGACATCCCCAAAAACTCATAATTGCATTCATGTGTTCTAAAGTGTGTTTTGGGGATGTATTCTTACCTCGTTTTAGTTTGATAATATCCTAAACATAGATCCAACTTAGTAGAGAAAATTGCTTTGCAATTCATCTAATAATTCATTAATGACAAGAATAGGAAAGTTATCTTAATGGTGATCTTGTTGAACTCTCTATAATCCGGACACATACACCATGTACAATCCTTTTTGTAAACTATCACCATTGGTGAAGATAAAATAATTTGTCTAGGTCAAATGATGTCAACCTCTAACATTTCTCGAACCATACACTCAATCTTTCTCTTTTGTGCATATGGAAACCTATAACGTCTATTGTAAGGAGGGAGGTTTTTTGGTTTCTAATGAATAGTGTAATCATGCTATCAAGTAGGTGGAAGACCTTTGGGAATCTCTACAAATAACTTGGAATGATTGACAAACACTCTTTGGAGATCAAGACGAATAGAGGATTTAGAGTTTAGAACATATCATGAGAACATTCGTGCAATTACACCATGGTGTCCTTTTTTTTACAATTTTGTCATGTTGCTAGAAATTATTACTTTAGGGGATTTCCCTTTGATACCTCTTGTTATGAGAAATAATACCATGCAGACAAGATAAGCTCCCCTTTGGACCAAGACCCCTTCTTTGGTCCAAAGACAGAAGTAAACAAATGGTTGCTACTCTCCTTATATATCTAGTTCATTAATCTATAGATAGAAAGAGGAAGACACACCTGTTTCCCGAAGTTTGTCCTCGTTACTCTGTCATTTTGCTTCACTGCTCCAATTCCTTCAGCGACCAAAGAGACCTTCAAAACAAGAAGCAAGAAAACCTTCCTACTTCTACTATATTCATTCGATAAAAAACAGATCTATCTATACTCGATTTGACTTAAGCATAGAAATTATCATAAACAGTATAATGAAAGGAATAGGCCAAGTTAATATTAAATGGAAAGAAAAAAGAAGGTACTTAAAAATCAAGTTGATATCTTAGCAAGATTCTCCTATATCTCCTTGTCTAGCCCTTGCATGAAATTCTTGAGATCAAAAGGATGATGCTTCAATGTATTTCCCTCTCTCAGGATCAAAGGTTTGACACCTGAAAACTTCCTCCTTTTTACATTGGAAATGCCTTCAATTTATAGGATTGGGAGGCTCAACTACCATGGGATATTTAGGGAAGTGGTTGAGGATATGGATCCATGAGTTTGGATTTGATCCTGAGATAGATCCATAGAATAGGATTCAAGCAAAACCAACCTCATCTCTTCAGATATGTCCCTTGGGAAAAGGTGGGATTCTCCATATTTTCCTCTAACCAAAGTGGTGCTCCCCCTGAGTTAGAGACAAGGCACCAGTGGCACTCCCTTAACGTGGCAAGAGAATAATTGGTGCTCCTTATACATGGACAGTGGAGCGCCACCCTTCATGAATGCCCAAAAAAATGTCAAAATTTCAAGTAAAAGGCATGTTTCTGACCTTGAAATGATGGGTTTCTTCCTCCAACATGATTTAGGGATCATGGAAAATGTTTTTCATGGCGTCAGTGAGATGTGACACTTGTGACACTTATTTAGGTACATACGGAACTTTATAAAGTGCATGCGACACTTAACAAGGTGCATACGACACTTGCGACACTTAGGATGCGACACTTAAGTGTGGCATTTTGATGTGTAACAAATGCCCCCTAAAGTGTCAGGTCAAAAGAGAAACTTATGGCCGAAACACTTTACAAATTTTTCAATGCAAGGGTGTTGGAGTAGGAGAACCTGATAGAAGCTTCAAACAACCATCAAACAGTATAAATATATGTTTCATTCCCGAGGCAGGAATACCTATGCTTGAAATATGAGTTGACTCAAAGCATTGTCATCGACTAATACACTACGGATCCATGAAAATACTGACTAAGGATATGGCCACCAGAGATACAATGTGGATCCATACCTCCATGAAATGAACTGATCGCAGCCACGAAAAATACACATTGGAGATACGAGATGACAAAACATACCCACGGATCAATACAATGTGGATCTATGTGATAGTATATTTATCAGTAAGATTTACAGCATGGTGATTGTACTGAAATATTTTACATGCTCAAATTATCTCCATTGCAGCCTAGGAAAAGAACATAACAAAGTGAGCACCCAACCCAATGTCTTCGTCCCTATCCCAAAATGGTTTGATTCTATCCATGTGAATAGATGACTTGATGTCGAACATGGTAGAAACCACTTGATTACAGGTGATTGAGGTATAATGTTAACAAGTGTGAGGGAAATCACCAATGATGACAATGATTCCCAAGGTACCTTTAGTACATTCCAGCGAATGTTTATAAATGAGCTAAGTTTGAACATTTTTGGAATCATCTTATCATAGGTCAATGGTGTCAAACTATTGTCGGAAGTGAGGAGGCATGTCATTGAGTCATGCAGGTTCCAAGGTACTAATTTGTTTCTAAGTCTAATTCTCAGATGATGCGTTGAAGTCGACAGGAATGAACTCGTCGAAGGAGGGCCATGATGTATCCCCCATCATTGACACGAAACTGAAAAAGGAAAGTGTTGTGATATGGTGGATTAAATGAGTGTGGACTGACACAGGAATGGAAACTGGTAATACTGTAGATGGTTGGTTTGGAATGAAACTTCCCTTGAACATTGTGAGGCATGAAAAATGACTTGGAAGCATTGACTCGACAAGTACCAAGAACATAATGTGACGATCATAAGATCACTCTTTGACTAGGACAAAAAATTATAACGACACATGGAATTGGTATGAATCAAAGACAAGAAGATTACCTAAATGTAAGATGAGACACAAACTTGTTCCATGTTCAAGGGAGACAACAATAGCTGCCATAATGGATTCCAAAAAACTTGACCCAGTTCTTTTAATTTTCCCCCCACCATGATTGTTGAGTACCTATTTATTTTTTAATGAGATTGAGGAGGATAACATATGCTCGTTATAAATCATCTTCGATGAGTCCCTTGACATATGTTTAATGAACCTAAAGAAGGAGGGGTTCGGTCCTATATGGGTCTTGGAGTTTGGTCCCATATGGGTCCTTCAATGCATAATTTACGAGGCCAAATAAGGTAAACTTGGTGGTTTTTCACATTTTGAGAGTCTAAAAATAAATTAAAGATGACTTCGTTGGTGAATTTTTCATAAATTTATTCTACCAATCCCAAAAAAACTGTAAAAAAATTCAAGGGATAACTCTTCTAGTCGTGCTTGACTTGAGTATTCATTTTTCGTAATTAGTCTTGCAAGGTCGAAAAAGAGATAAAATACCACTCGAAATACACCCTTTCAAACCTTTTAACGAGTGTGAAAGGAATCAAGATCACTCAACAATCTTTTCATGTTTAGGGAGTCTAAAAAGAGCTTAAAGGAAACTCCAAAGAGTTCATTTTTCGTATAGATTTTAAGAGTCCGAAAAAGAGATAAAAGTATACTCGGTAACCTATTCTCATGTATTAGCAAGCACGAGAAAGAACAAAGACTAAGCTCAGTAAACTATTCGCATTTATTTACAAGCACGAGAAAGAACAAAGACTAAGCTCAGTAAACTATTCGCATTTATTTACAAGCACGAGAAAGAACAAAGACTAAGCTCGTTCTAGAAAAGACTGCTACGTTACGATGGGAACAACCCCCAAGCGAGGATCACTCCTAGCAACATGTTTCTCTAAAGGTATTTTTCCCCCAACTTGTGTGGTAGAAGCTAGTGGCTTCTCTCCAACATGATGTCCAGAGGCTGGAGACCAGCCCCCCAAGGGTTTTTTTCTCCATCAACTCTTCTTCTTTCCTCATTTAGGAATCTATCTACTAATAGGAATATTTTCACTAGGTGAAGGAAAAGAAGGTTCAAGTATTTGATCCAGAGGAAGACTCAATTCGAATGGAGGGGGGTCTATTTCATTTTTTAACAAGCTTGACATAGACAATGAACTATGCTCGTAAGCATCTATTTCATTTTTTAATGAGCTTGACACAGGAAAATAACTATGCTCATAAAGACAAGGTACTACCAAAGGATCAAGTGATTCTAGGGATTGTTGCACCTGAGTCGAAAACATATTTAACATGGAAACATGTAGGGTGTCAGGAGCAGGCAAAGGAAAAATCCCCATGAGTGAGGAATCCTTAACGAGACCTACTCCTACATTCTCATACTCAAGACTATATTGTCCTAGAAAAGGGACATTATTCATTGGGGAATTGTGTAGATCTGGATTGCAATAGTCAAGTTGGTCAACAGTGACAATTTTCCCTTGATGGGGAAATTGTAAATACGAAACACTAAAGATGTGATGATAGTCATCGCATAGAACCAACTATGACCAAGTAACAAATTGTAATCCATAGGCACGTCAAACACTTTGATATCGACCGAAACAGTTTTATCCTTCAATGTCACAGTGAAAGACTATAAGAGTCTGTGAGGTTGAAAACCACGTCCATCAAACGATTTAAGGGTGGTAAGAGATTGGTTAAGTTTAGGAGAACCAATGGATCTCTAGCAAGATAAATACATGACACGGGTGGAGGCTCCTTCATCCAAAATAATGTGATGGATGTTCTTTCCACCAACCAAAATTTAAATTTGGAATGCTAGGTGGTGTGAGAGCCTCTCCTTAAAATAGTTCGGATTAAACGTAATCAGATTTGATTCCTTTGGATCCATAGCTCCAATGGCTAACAACAGGGTTCTACGTTGACTCGGACAATTCTATAGAACTTCGAGGGTTGACATAGCACAAGGTGCTTGCGCCAAATATTCAACAATATTTTATTTTTTGGTGACAAGGGCACTTGGATTAAAGGTTGCTTTTGAATTGTGCCCTTAGGCAGGGGAAAAATTGCGTCATAAATTGGCTTCTCAATTTGAAGAGGGGTGGAAGATGGAGGGGGAGTGGATGTGGAGGGTCAATCAATATCCTTTCCATTGGCATGATTACCTGGAAGAGTGTCATAAGTCTTTGCTCGGATCGTTAAATTAACTGCCTCCTTACACATAAAGACATGAGTGGCACTTGAGGAATCATCCCCATGATAGGAATGACCTGTGTTGCCCCCTTGCGGAGAGGTAGGATTTTTTGCAGTCAGATGTTGTTGCTAAACCAAGAAAGGGTCAGTTAACACTGCGGGTAAGGAGGTACATTTCATAAAGTTATTGAATTTCTCTTGACGAGGATAGTCTTTCATGTAGTGGTCCTTCGTACAAATCATGCAAGGAAACTTAGCTTTCCTATTTGGTTGAGTATCAGTAGTCTTTGTAGTATCTTGCTAGTGAGAAGATTTCTTGGATTTCTTAGCTCCAGGTTGTTGAGATGAAGTGGATTGGACCGCACTCACCTTGGTGGTTTGAGCAAGAGCGGAAGTAGTTTTGGTGTTTGAAACGGAACCTAGTTCTGGAGCAGGTCTTGTTGGATCATTTGATGAACGGGGAGCATGGGGGATCATATCATAAAGTGTGTTGGAATGGGAATATACTAAGTCCAAATATTGAGCACGACTAATAGATTACTCCTCAGTAACAACACCTCCCATAGAAATATCTTTGGTGATGGGTGGCAAGAGTGACTTTGTAAACCACTTTGTGAGGAGTTGGTCTGGAATTGGAGCTTTAATCAACTATCTCCACTCATGAATATGATCAGATATGTGGTTGGAAGAGGATTGTCGGAGTGAGGTCAAAATCTTTGTACCGGCCTCGTACTGTATAGGCAAATGGAAATGCTTAAAAAAAATCATGGAAAGAGAGTTAAAGTCGACAAAAGAGTTATGCGGTAGCTCAATATATCATTTGGTTATTGCACCTATAAGTGTTCTCTGAAAAATCTTAAAATGAATGGAGTCATCCATCAAATATTTTGACGAACATCGTAAATGGAAAGTCATAACATGGTTGCTAGGATATTCCCCAGGTTTTTCGTCGAATTTCGGGATCTCAAACGGTAATTTGGCAGTGATGGAGGGCCAAAACGGGGCATGTTGAATGGGATAGTTTGTCAAACGCGACAAATTTGGCAAATCTAACATAGAAAAAAATGGAAGTTTCCAGTTATCGTGTGGATATTGGTGGTAACCATGTGGCATGGGAATGCCAGTAGGACCATATTCAGATTGAGGTGAGATGGAAAAACTGTATGTTCCTCCCATGTATGGTGATTGACCTGAAGGTCCTCCCATGTACGGTGACTTCTCGGGTTGTCCACCCATGTAAGGTGGTTGTCCTAATTGTCCACCCATGTATGATGGTTGTCCTAGTTGTCCACCCATGTACTGTGATTGAACAAATGCACCTCCTACATACTAAGACTGACCTAATGGTCCCCCCATGTATTGTGGTTGGCCTTATGGACCTACCATATAATGTGTTTAAGAGAGTTGTTGTGTTGGAATCATGGGATTTATGAGTTGATAGGGAAAAGTTCCTTGTCGAGGAATGCATGTTGGATTGGGTTGACCCCATAAAGGATTAGCAATTCCTAGAAATGGTTGTCTAGGATACAAGCTAGTGGTAGTATGGATGGAAGGACTCGTAGGAGTGGCTTGTCCCCAGGTTTGTTGATGTTTCACCCACAAAGGATTTTGCCCCATGGCTGAAGGTTTCCCCCCAGTAAAAATTTTCCCTCGAGCTAAAGGTTCCCCCCCAGCTAAAGGTTGGCCTCCTATTGAAGATTGACCTCCAATGAAGGGTGCACCCATTTGTAAATTTGGAGAGGGAGGGTGATTATCTTGTGTAACATGTGTGGAAATAGTGAAACGAGAATATTACCTTACCCATGTGTGAAGGGAGATGTATTCGCAAGTGGTTGTGTCAGATTAACCTGGGTCACCAATGTTCCCAGTAAGAAGAAGTACCAGTAGTATTAACTATAGGAGTTGTGAATAAATATAAATTCCCAATTCCTTCAGGAAAACCAAAAGATAATGGGTTCATTCTAAAATATCTCATAATGGTTGAATCGGACGGTGAATTGTAAGAAGAATAAGCATCAATATATGTCGTTGATGGCATTTCAATGAGAAATGGGCCATGTGGATCAGTGATACGAGGATTTACTGGGAGGACAATGCCTTCTACAAAGATTGTAATTGGTTCTTCTTCATGATGGTCACTTCCGAGAGATACACTCCCGACTTTAGAATGCATTTCCTCGTTAATAACTCCTTTGTTGGAAGGATAGTTAAATTGAGGTTCATAAATTTCAGGATCTAGACCTTGCATGTTGCGATATCTTCCTAAGTCCAACTACAAACTCTAAGAAAACACACCTCCTAAGAAAAATCTATAGGAAACCAAGCAATAAAATAGTATAAAAAGGATATTTTGAAGATGAGATATCAAGTTGTCGGGGAAGAAATGAGAAGAAGTTACCTTGACCTCCATGTAACATCCCTTCTTGGTGCAAGCAACCCTCGCTTTCACGGGATCACCCTCCACGGGTACTAAAAGTGTGATACGAGGTCTTCCCCAAGTACCATGAGAATCCCCCCACAATCACCTCTATAGATACCTAGGAAATGTCACTAATGATACCTAGGAAATGCCACTAGGAAATGACATCATAAATAAAACCAGAGACCACCAAGAAATAGGTGGCCAAGACAAGGGAGAAGACAGTCATGGGCGAGGGAAAGGAAAAGGATGGCACCTTCAGGCACATGTAGGGGACTCTGAGAGCATTGTAAGGGAGCTTCAGGACAAGAATCAATGGATCCATTGAAGATGACAATAATGGCATGCAGTGACACGTTTTTCATGACATGTAGACTCGAGCACATCGCACTTCCGTCCAGGTCGAGGTTGCAGAGCATTAATGACATCGCACTTATGTCTGGGTCCAGTTTGCGGAGCATTAATGAGGATGACAGCATCTGGCCGCCACCCCCTTGGCTCTTGTATCCGATGAAAACGTCAGGTAAAAAAATTTAGGTTAAGCCATGTAATAACGCTTCGAAAATCATGTGCAAAAATAATGGAAATAGCCCAAAACTTAATGTCCCTTCTATGGAAAGGACATAAAAATAGACAAAACTATGAGTAAGCAAATTTTATTTCAATACAAAGATAAGGACTCATTGTTTTTAGAGTCCTTGTTAAAATATGAAAAGCTTCTTATACTTCTCAAGATTTTATAGCTCCAAATCAGTGCATGCATTAATTTCTTTATTCAATTTTGGATGGGTCTTTTTATAAAATATATATAAACAAGTATTCTCAAAGATTAATTGAATTCGTTGAACTATTCACTTAATGTATATGGTCAAATTGAATTGATTCCTTTGGGATTATATCTATGTCAAATATGTAAGTAGTAAAAATAAATTAGGGTATCTTTTATGCATATTGGGGGTAGATTTCTCCAATTGTCACCAAAGTAACCTCACATGGAGTAAAGCAAGCACAAAGGAGGGGCTTGAATGGTTATTGGGATAACCAAGCACACACACACACATATATAAGTAGAATGATATAAGAGTTGTGGTGAAGGTGGTGGCATGTTTCTTGTAATTGAACTATCTAAAGTGGTTATGTCTAACGATCAAAATGATGATAATTATGGAACTATAATGATTTTTGGTTAGGTTATTGAGATAGGTATTAAAATTGAAGAAAGTGGGGTTTTTACCTTGGAAGGAGGTTTTTCCCACTGTAAATTGCATTGTCATTGATTGGGATGCATTCTCTTATGTTTTAGTAAAGTTCAACAATTACTAGGATGATGTATTTATGATTGTGTGAGAATGAGTGGATACATTTCCTATATGTTAAGCTCAATTTATAGCAAATTGGGATTGTAACTATATTTAATAGCCAACAACACATATTGAAACTTATACCAAAGTGACTTAAATTAAAAGACTATATTGTGTCATTAACTAAATAATAAAGAGTATGCCTCTAATGTGTTTCAACCTATCAAGAATTAAGCTCTCAATCAAAAATCTTTAAATGATAAATCCAAGATCATGTGTGGTCAACCTTGGACAATGATGTAGGAGCATCTCAAGTGAGCCAACACGGGAGCAAAAGACAGCTGCAAAAGCGCCCAGCACAAATTTTGAAATCACCTTGGAGTTGTTGCGCAATCTTAAATGAAGCCATTAAGAAAAAGCGCACTTGTAAAATGTAAACGGACCTTGAGCAATTTTTTCTCGTCCTTAGTAGGTAGAAGGCATTTATGATAGTTAATGTAAAGTAGATAGAATTCAATTCTAGATTAGACAGTTTTAGAGCGCAAGAGGGAAACGGGATATAGACACCCTCATTGTGTATTGTAACATAATCAGGAAGAAGAGAGCATAGAGAAGAAGCAGAGAGCTATGTAAGAACACCCATGTATAGATATTTGGATTAATACAAAGAGTTTGATTCAAATTCATGGCTTCGTGTTTGTTCTCTGTGTATTGATGTTGAATGATATGCTCATGATTGTTGCTTCCTGTTATACATTTGCTTTATATGTTGTGTATATGATTTCATGTTTTGAGTTGAAGTCTGAAAGGAAGTAGGGATGAGTTTCAATTGTTTCTCTATCTAAACAAGGGTTCCTGCAAGGAGTGCAGTCGAATTGTCCGCAAGGAGTGTGTTGACAAAGGGTTCAGATAGGGTAGCTTTTGTTCTCCTTCATTTAGAAGTGCAAATAGGCATAGGAGCCGTGCAAGGAGTGCGCAGGCCAAGTGAAGTCTCAGGGTTGCGAACCTGAGAAAATAATTTAGAGACTGTTGTTGTGGGAGTGCGCAGAATCGAAGGAAATTCGGCACTTGGAAGTGTTTGAAGGTTGCCGCAAGGAGTGCGCGCAAGATTCTTCTTTAAGACTTGACACTGAGAGAAAGCTCAAGAGGTATAGGACCTTCGAGTAATCATTGAAGAGAAGCACAGGAAACTTGTGCCATGGAGTGTTTAGCAGGCCTTGCAAGTTTGCATGCAGGTGGACAATTTTGTGGAGGAACACTTGGCCATTCGCAGAAATCATCAGGAAGGGCGGATGGTCGAAATTATCTGAAGAGGATTCGCGAAGTCCCGTGAGCCATCAGATTCTCACAGAGAAGCAAGGGAGTTACTGTGAAAGTGTCGAAGGGTTCAAAGCTCAGGAGGGGTAGGACCGTATATCTGAGCCATAAGGGTCATTGGATTTACACGCCAATACTTGTATCAGGTTTTCGTGGGTAGAAGTCCCGTAAATTTGGCAACGGGAATCGTGAAATCACGAAATGTGATATCCTGAAAGTTAAGTGGATTTGTGTGGGGCCACAGGGTCAAAGAGGGGGATAGGTGGCACGCCATTTCGGAGTTTCGTAGGGTGAAGTCCCGAACTCATTGCATCAGGATTCGCAATATTGCGAAGTCCGAAGTGCCGATGAAGTGAAGTGGCGTTGAAAGTCAAAGCTCACGAGTATAGCGGAGTTTCGGTAAATCAGGATTCGGGAGTCAGTGAGGCGAGTTGTTCGACATTGCGATCACCGAAATCGCGACAAGAAATATCCCAAAAGGGAAAAGGAAAAGGTCAACGTTGACTGATTGTCAGGTTTCAGGGATTCAAGAGTCCAACGCCTGACCACTGGATTCGCGAAGTTGTGAATCTGATCCCCCAAGTGTAAAGAGGGGATCCCGTGAGAGTTTGTTGTGGGTGCAGATTTCCCGATAGGTAAATAGAAGAGCCATTAGAGTTCTTCGGGCCGTGGTAAGGGAAATATCCTATGTCGATGTGGACCTTCCGACCTGCAAGTTGAGGTCGATCGACATCAGTTTGGTATCAGAGCACAGAAAGGTTCTTTGTTTTCTGTAGCAGAGATTCACCATGCCGCCAAGGAGAAGGGACATGCAAACACCCGATCCACCAGAGGAGAGGGAAATTCTGAGAAGAAGAGGTAGGCAGATGACAGATCCATCTATGGAGAGAGAGATGTGTGATCTACGAGCCAGACTCGAAGACATGGAGACAGCACAAAGGCGTACAGTCAGTGTTGGGGATCTCAGTGATTCCGAAAGTGAGATTGAGGCTGAACGTGAAGAAGAAGTTGCAGTCGAAGATGCATCAAACGAACGTTTGATTAGAGCTATTGCAAGAATGGGTGCAAGAGAGAAGATGGACATTCCATTTTATGAGGGGAACTTGGATGCAGAGGAGCTTCTAGACTAGATTAGAGCTCTAGACACATACTTTGACTATGAAGATGTCGAAGAGGACAAGAAGGTCAAGCATGTTGTCACTAGATTGAAGGGACATGCAGCATTGTGGTGGGATGAACTACAAGCTAACAAACACTGCAAGGGCAAGAAGAATATCAAGAGCTGGGACAGAATGATCGCAAAGCTAAAGGCGAAATCCATCCCCAGATATTATCAAATTACTCTGTTCAGGAGGATGCAGAACCTGAGACAGAAGTTGATGACAGTGAAAGAATACACTGAGGAATTCTATAAGTTGAACATCAGGGCAGGTCATCGGGAGAGCGATGATGAAAAGGTTTCCAGATATATGAATGGCCTGAGATACGATATCCAGGATGATATGAGCATGGTAACCATCTGAACAGTGGAAGATGCTTATCAGATGGCTCTGAAAGCTAAAGAGAAGTTGAGCCGAAAGCAGAGTCAAAGAGGTCGAGGCAGAAGTCAGCCCAGAGGAAAATCAGTTGCCCAGGACAAATATCAGAAGACCAAAGAAGACTGGAAGGAACCTCAGACTCGAACTGAAAGAGGTGGAACCTCACAGTGAGGGAAGCATACTGAGCAGAGAGGAGATTATGCTGACAACAACACTTTTCCTCGTACTAGAGGTAGAGGAAGAGGAAGAGGTGGAGTAATAACATGCTTCACATGCGGGAAGAATGGGCACAAGTCTTACGAGTGTCTCGATAAAAATAAGAAGGGGGAGAAGCTCACATCGCCAAAGCATAGAGGTAGGATGTTGAGGCAGAAGGCGCTGAAGGCAGAAGATCATTGATGATGCAGAAAGTCCTTTTGACACCCGAGAAGGAGGTGGAGAGTTCATTCCAAAGGACCAGACTTTTCTGAACTACTTGCAAGACCAAGGACAGGGTGTGCAAGGTCATTGTAGACAGTGGTAGCACAGATAATCTCATTTCTACGGAGATGGTAGAGAAGCTGGAGCTGGAGACAACTGATCATCCAAGCCCATATAGAGTTTCGTGGCTACAAAAAGGACATCAGGTAACTGTCACTAAATAATGTTTAGTTGAATTTAAGATAGGAGGATATAATGATAAGATATTATGTAATGTCATTCCTATGGATGTTTGTCATCTATTTCTGGGTAGACCATGGCAATATGACAGGAATGTGATTCATGATGGGAGAATGAACACATACACCCTAGAGAAGAATGGGAGAACTCACATGTTGCTTCCAATCAAGGATAAGGAGGTGAATTCGGAAGTAAGAAACATAGTACTTCTCATGAGTGGGAAGGAACTTCTTACAGAGGTTAAGAAGAAGGAGGATCCACAGTTCATTGTGGTCAGAAAGCCTAGAATTGTTTTGACTAGCACAAGGTTGGATGATTTACCAGAAGAAGTTCAGGAACTTCTGGAAGATTTCGCTGACATAGTAGTGGACGAATTACCTCGTTCGTTGTCACCTATTAGAAGTGTGAGTCATCACATTGATCTCATACCAGGAGCCAGTTTTCCAAATAAAGCCACGTACAGGTTGACACCGCAAGAGAATGAAGAGGTTAAGAGACAAGTCTAGGATTTGTTGGACAAAGGTTTGATCAGAGAAAGATTGAGTCCATGTGTTGTTCCAACAGTACTCAGTCCGAAGAAAGACGGAGGCTAGAGGATGTGTACTGACTCAAGGGTGATCAACAAGATAACCATCAGGTACAGATTTCCATTGCCAAGGATGGATGATCTGATGGATTCCTTGAGTGGAGCAAAGTATTTTTCAAAGATTGATTTGAAAATCGGTTATCACCAAATCCGCATGAGAGAGGGTGATGAATGGAAGACAGCATTCAAAACCAACGAAGGGTTGTATGAACGGCTTGTTATGTCGTTTGGATTAACAAATGCGTCGAGTACCTTCATGAGGTTGATGAACAAAGTCCTGAAGGAGTTCATCGGAAAATTTGTCATTGTGTATTTGGATGACATACTGGTTTACAGTAAAACAGTGACAGAGCATCTGAAGCATTTGGTTACAGTGATCCAAAGGTTACAGTAGGAGAAGTTGTTGATAAACATGAAGAAGTCCTCATTCATGAAGACAGAGCTCATTTACTTGGGGTTTGTTATTTCAGCAAATGTGTTGAGGATGGATCCAAATAAGGTGGAAGTGATCAAAAATTGGCCATCACCGAAGAATGTTTTTGAGGTGAGAAGTTTTCACATATTGGCTAGTTTCTACCTAAAGTTCATCAGGAATTTCAGTGGAATTAGTGTAGCGATGATGGATATAGTGAAGAAGAGACACAAATGTTTTCACTGGACATAAGAGGCTGAGAAGAGTTTCAATCTGTTGAAGAGGAAGACTATGGAACAACCAGTTTTGGTGTTGTTGGATTTCCGAAAAACATTTCAGGTGAAATGTGATGCAAGCGGATTTCCAATCGGGGTAGTCTTGAGTCAAGAAGACAGACCGATAGCATACTTCAGAGAGAAGTTGAATGAATCAAAAGTGAAGTACTCCACTTACGATAAGGAGTTCTATGCTATTGTTCAGGCATTGAAGAAATGGAGACATTACTTGATCCTGAAAGAGTTTGTCTTATACAGTGACAATCAGGCACTGCAGTTTGTGACTCAACAAGAAAAATTGAATCAAAGACATGTTAAATGGGTTGAGTATGTGCATAATTTCACTTTTGTGATAAAACATATTTCGGGTACCACTAAAAAAGTTGTTGATGCTTTGAGCAGGAAGTGTTTGTTGTTGCAGGAGTTCAAAGTCAAAACGTTAGGTTCTGATGATCTCAGGGACATGTACGCAGATGATCAAGATTTTAAGGAAGCATATGAAGCAGCTGAGAATCCAATTCTCAAGGACAGAAGCCAATGGATAGAGTACATGATCCAGGAAGGATTACTATTTAGAGGTAATCGACTGTGTATTCTGAAATGCTCCATGAGGGAGAACCTATTGAAGGAGAAACACAGTGGAGGATTGGCAGGGCACTTTGGTCATGACAAGACGTTCGCAAAGTTGAATGAGTCATATTTTTGGTCGGGAAGGCGAGTAGATGTCGAGATTCGTGGACAGATGCATAATTTTCCAGCATTCGAAGGGAAGGAAGCAGAATGTGGGGTTTTATCAACCATTTCCCATACCTGAAAGGTTGTGGGATGCAATTGGCATGGATTTCATATTGGGGTTGCCAAGAACGCAAAGAGGTTTTGATTCAATCTTTGTGGTGGTGGATAGATTTTCCAAGATGGCACACTTCATTCTGTGTCAGAAGACCAGTGACGCAACTCACATTGCGAATCTGTTTTTCAAAGAAGTCATTCGACTTCATGGCTTACCAAGGAGTATAGTTTCGGACCGAGATACAAAGTTCATATGGCATTTTTGGAGGACCTTATGGAAGAAGCTGAGAACTAACTTGTCATTTAGTTCGGCTTATCATCCTCAGATGGATGGACAGATAGAGGTGGTAAATAGAAGTCTGGGAGACTTGTTGAGAAGCTTGGTGACAGAACACCACAGCCAGTGGGACAACATATTACTACAGGCAGAGTTTGCTTATAACGACTCATTCAATAGAAGCACAGGGCAGAGTCCATTTTAGATTGTCTATGGCATGCAGCCGAAAGGAATTTTTGAATTGAGGGATTCAGAACAGATTGCAACTAGGAGCGCTAGTGAAGAAGAATTCACGAAAGCAATGAAGGAACTTCACAGCTAGGTGAAGGAGCGACTACAGAATTCAAGTCAGGAATACAAGCATAGAGCCGATCAGCGGAAAAGACAACTTCAGTTTGAAGTTGGTGACTTGATTCTGGCACATTTGAGAAAGGAAAGGTTCCCGAGAGGAACATATAATAAATTGAAGATGAATAAAATCGGACCATGTAAGGTCTTGAAGAAATTTGGGGCCAATGCTTACAAGATAGAATTACCCGATGGGATCGGAATTTCTCCGATATTCAACATCTCATGTTTGTACCCATATAAAACTGAGGAAGCAGGGCCAAGATATGAACAGCCAGTGATTCAGTGGCGAAAGCAGATGCCAGTTGCAGAGAAGCCGCAGATGGAGCGTATATTGGATAAAAGAGTGAGTAAGAGGACCAGGCGGAAGAAATATTTTGAGTATCTGGTCAAGTGGAAGAATCATCCAGTTGAAGATGCCAGCTGGGAGGATGAAGCGGAGATCCAGAAGCATGGACACACTGTGCATGAGCTCATGGACAGGAGCCCATGAAAATTTTCAAGCCAGAGAGTATGATGCAGGAGCATCTCAAGCGAGCCAGCGCGGGAGCAAAAGACAGCTAGAAAAGTGCCCAGCACAAATTTTGAAATCACCTTGAAGTTGTTGCGCAATCTTAAATGAAGCCATTAAGAAGAAGCGCACTTGTAAAATGTAAACAGACCTTGAGCAATTTTCTCTCGTCCTTAGTAGGTAGAAGGCATTTATGATAGTTAATGTAAAGTAGATAGAATTCAATTCTAGATTAAACAGTTTTAGAGTGCAAGAGGGAAACGGGATATAGACACCCTCATTGTGTATTGTAACATAATCAGGAAGAAGAGAGCATAGAGGAGAAGCAGAGAGCTGTGTAAGAACACCCATGTATAGATATTTGGATTAATACAAAGAGTTTGATTCAAATTCATGGCTTCGTGTTTGTTCTCTGTGTATTGATGTTGAATGATATGCTCATGAATGTTTGCTTCCTGTTATACATTTGCTTTATATGTTGTGTATATGATTTCATGTTTTGAGTTGAAGTTTGAAAGGAAGTAGGGATGAGTTTCAATTGTTTCTCTATCTGAACAAGGGTTCCTACAAGGAGTGCAATTGAATTGTCCGCAAGGAGTGCGTTGACAAAGGGTTTAGATAGGGTAGCTTTTGTTCTCGTTCATTCAGAAGTGCAGATAGGAATAGGAGCCGTGCAAGGAGTGCGCAGGCCAAGTGAAGTATCAGGGTTGCGAACCTGAGAAAAGAATTTAGAGACTATTGTTGCAGGAGTGCACAGAGTCGAAGGAAATTCAGCACTTGGAAGTGTTTGAAGGTTGCCGCAAGGAGTGCGTGCAAGATTCTTCTTTAAGACTTAACATTGAGAGAAAGATCAGGAGGTATAGGACCTTCGAGTAATCGTCGAAGAGAAGCACAGGAAACTTGTGCCATGGAGTGTTTAGCAGGCGTTGCAAGTTTGTGTGTAGGTGGAAAAGTTTGTGGAGGAACACTTGGCCATTCGCAGAAATCATCAGGAAGGGCGGACGGTCAGAACTCTCTGAAGAGGATTCGCGAAGTCCCGTGAGCCGTCAGATTCTCACAGAGAAGCAGGGGAGTGACTGTGAAAGTGTCGAAGGGTTCAAAGCGCAGGAGGGGCAGGACCGTAGATCCGAGCAATAAGGGCCGTTGGATTTACACGCCAATACTTGTATCAGGTTTTCGTGGGTAGAAGTCTCGTAAATTTGGCAACGGGAATCGCGAAATCACGAAACACGATATCCCAAAAGTTAAGTGGATTTGTGTGGGGCCACAGGGTAAGAGAGGGGGACAAGTGGCATGCCATTTTGGAGTTTCGTAGGGTGAAGTCCCGAACTCATTGCATCAGGATTCGCGATATTGTGAAGTCCGAAGTGTCGATGAAGTGAAGTGGCGTTGAAAGTCAAAGCTCACGAGTATATCGGAGTTTCGGTAAATCGAGATTTGGGAGTCGATGAGGCGAGTTGTTCGACATCGTGATCCCCGAAATCGCGACAGGAAATATCCTGAAAGGGAAAAGGAAAAGGTCAGCGTTGACTGATTGTCGGGTTTTGGGGATTCAAGAGTCCAACGCCTGACCACTGGATTCGTGAAGTTGTGAATTCTTATCCCCCAAGTGTAAAGAGGGGATCCCGTGAGAGTTTGTTGTGGGTGCAGATTTCCCGATAGGGAAACAGAAGAGCCGTTAGAGTTCTTCGGGTCGTGGTAAAGGAAATATCTTGTGTCGACGTGGACCTTCTGACCTGCGGGTTGAGGTCGGTCGACATCAGACAAACACAAGCAACTATCTAGATAAAGAAGAACAACTATCTAGATGAACAAAAACATCATATCATATGCAAATTAATGTTTGTAAATGAACCATGTTCCTTCTAAAATAAATGCAAATTAATGTCCATTAATGAGCCATGCCACTTCTAAAATAAGTACTTGACTAAAACAAAAGGTTTTCCTACAATACAACTAATTCATGCAGTTATGAATCATTTGATGACAAATTGAGAAATCAACAACATCACCAATCGAATGATCTAAGAAACTCCATGGACATCATTAAAAAGATATATTGAATGACATGGAGAAATCCAACATCAATAATTGAAAAATAAACAGTTTATCATTTAAAAAGAAGCTACAAAGATTTAGACACAACTTATGTGAAAAGATTTTAATTAGACCACTGACATAAATTTAGTGGTCATTGTTGTTGATAGAACAAAAAAAAAAAGTAATACCTTAGTGGTTGGACTCTTTTTCATAGTTTGAATAAACCTTTTGATGCAGTTTCTTCAACTTCTTGTAGGTCAACAAACATAACACCTACCAAGTGGTCCCATGAAAGGTTGGCTATTCCCACTACTCCAACTTGGCCATCAAATTTCACTAAATTGTGGGACTTGACATAGAAACTCATACACTAGAACAAGACTAAGATCCAATTGGAAATCACAACTCAAAATGTTAATCACCATTGGAATCTCCATCACCTCTAACAAACAACCTTAGAAAATCATAGTGAATCATAGTGTAAACTAGAAATTTGAAATCTCTCACTAACTTATATGAGGCCCACACATACTTGGCACTTGGTAATTATTCATGAGTGATGATTGGGACCATCACCCCACCTCTCTATACCAAGAAACAAAATTACTTATCAAATTCTTTTAGTACCTTCATCATGATTCAACAAATGTGATAACCCCTACTGACAAATATCTATCGGGCACAAAATTCTTCGCAAAAAGATTTTTCTTCATAGCAAGAAAGTGATAATTTTGTCCTTTAAAAAACATATCCAAAAACAATATTGTCAACATTTAATCCTTCACACATTGAACTCAAAACATACTTATGGATTCATCGCTCTAAATAGAATAGATCATAAAACATGAAATGTTGGCATTTGTTTTACAATATTTTTAAAAATATCTTACTTCTAAATCTTCTTTCCACACGAGATGACAGATGCATGTTTAAATGGGTTGTCTTTTTCTCCCTTTTTCTTCTAAATGTCAATATAACCAAAGGACTTATTAGGTATTGAAGGAGATTCCAACAACACAAATTTCTTTGCATCATCCATTAAGGTCAAAGGGAGGTTTCCTTTAGTAGTCTAATTTATCTAATTCATCATTGTCTCTTCCCCTTTTTCGAGGAAAACTAAGAAAGGACACTAACTAAAAATTATTTGAATCCTAATTAGGAGAAACTAACAAAGGAGACTAACTAAAAATGAGTTGTCTCCTAATTCATAATAGTATGTGTCTATATCTCGCTTCTTTAAGGGTGTCATAGGGCTCTTATAGAAAGAAGGTTGAGGTGCCTACATAAACCTTTTTGGTACTAGCCAATCATAATTTGATATCAAGTCCTTCCACTTGGAGGTTTTGTTAGTCTTCTACTCTTTATCATGATGATCATTTCCTTCAAGCAAGAAGTTGTCACATTTTCATGTAAAACAAATTAAAACATATTTAGCAATGTGTTCATAATCTATTAGATGTGTCCAACTGTAATTCTTGCTTTCTAACATAATTTTATCACTTTTCCCTTTACTCAAATCAACAAAGATGTAGATGTTTGCAAATATTTTGTCTAACATCTTTTTTATCTCTGGACCTAGGGTAGAAAAACTTATCCAAAAAATTAGAATTGTTATATCTAGACCTAGGGTAGAAAAACTTATCTAAAAAATTAGAATTGTTGAAAATACCTAAAGCTTCAATATTCAAGAATGAGGCTTAATGATCTTACCCAAATTGAGACTTATGTTAATGTTCCAACACCTAAATGAAACATGACGCCCACAACTTTATAAAAATGCTAACATTATCTATAAACCAACGTCCCTTATAAAGAACTAATTCACATTATAACTTAAAGTGATATTCCATAATTAAAAAAAAAAAATCGTACACAAACAAATAAATCATGATTAGGTATTCTAGAAATTTGTATTATGTGATCAATTTAAATCATGATTAGATAATCTAGAAATTCGTTTTGATCAATTTTTCCATCAACAAGAATAACTCATTGAAACTCTAAATCATCCCATGTTTAAGTAGCTAATCCTCTCTCATCTTACTTATGCAAGACCAATAGTGAAAAATAAGATTGAAATTACCTTATCCATAACAAGATGGTATATATATATATATATATATATATATGAATTACTTGAGTGAGATGCAATTTCAAATATAGTTGGTTATCACTATAATTCCTACACTAATGTCAACAACCCACAATCTAAAACCCTCCCAACCACTAACTTTAATTTTAAGTTTGGTCTGTGATTCACAAACAAGGATTAAAACTTAATGAACCAATAAATTGTGATGTCGAACATTTCCACGTAGTTGTATAGATTGTAAAAAACTATAACCAATAAATTGTGATGATCAAACATTTACACATAGTTTTATATATTGTAAAAAAATGTGTCGGAAACCTCTCACATGGTTCCTGGAGACTACGCGCATGGTCGATTCTGTCGCGAAGGCTAGGGTTTCGCCCTGGCTGTTTGAGCAGGCCATCCTTTGTCTCTTGGAGACCTATTTGCATGGTCGACCACATATCCACTTCCTCAGACTCCATAACTTTGGATTTGGTTGTGGCAGCTTCATCCCTATCTGTGGGCATCCCTCCTTCCTCCAACAGTTCAGGCTTCGGCGTCACGGAGGCTCCCTCACCTTTGACTTAGTCTCTGGGTGGTGGCATCCTTCGTATGGAGACTAAGATGGGGTAAGTCGTGGGTGCTAGTTCAAATGGTTGCAGTCCTGGCTCTCCTCCCTCCAATGGGTTTTCAGGTGAGGTTTCAAATAGTAATATTGTGAAAATGTTTCTCATTATCCTTCAAATTGTCTATTCCAATAGTGAAAGATGCACTATCTCAGGTTTCCTTTTACAAGACAAATGGACTTATATGCCACTTCAATAGTCCATGGTTGTGTTTAGTAGAGTATATAAGTGTATTGTAGATTTTTGGCAATTTGAGATAAAGGAAGAAGCTTTTATTGACTCTAAAGGGGTTTTTCATTGTGGTGTTTGATATTGTAGAAGATACGGGAATTTAATATTAAACTTAGGGTCCAATAAAGGAAGAAGTTTTTATTGACTTTAAAGGGGTTTTTCATTGTGGTGTTTGATCTTGGAGAAGATACGGGAATTAAATATTAAACTTAGGGCCCTGTTTTGGGGGAAATCTAGATTAAGCATGAAACCTTGCACCCCATCTTTTGATTCAATAACAGATACTTTGTTCTAGACACATGTGTGGGTTAGACTCCCAAATATTCATTTGCATCTTTGGGGTTTATCCTCTTTCCGAGCTATTGGAAACGCGCTTGGATAATTTCATTACAAAAGTGAAGAAACAAAGAACCACAATATCACAACATAAGCTCGAATATGTGTGCAAATGGACTTCAACAAATGGTTTTCAACCAAAATTAATTTGACAAGTTATAACTTCTCTTGGACACGCAAGTTAAATTATGAAACTGTATCTTTTCATTGTAGAGTTTCTTATGAAATTGGACATCTAGCATCACATTTACCAAAAGGGTGAAGGAAAGTTAGAAAGCACCAACAAAAACCAAACTAGTCGGTTGATGCCAAGGCAGAACATCAATTGATTATTAAGGATGACCCAACGAACTTGGACCCACCCATGATCGGGGCAAAATATGGATCAAGAACAATTTACCCTATCAAAAGAACAAGATGTGGCTCCATAGGACTCAGTGAAAGAGGAACTTGTTATCCCAATCCCTCCAAATCTTGACCAAGAAGTAGAAATCTCGCTTAGTCCTTAGACAAAGGTGAGTTGGGTATACCAGGGGGGAGAAGAAGAGATTCTATAACAATCAAAACCTCTAGGCCAAAGTAATCCAGGATTGGAGGGAGCAACATTGAAGTTACCAAAAGTAGTAGAAGCTTAAACAACAATAGTAAATAAGAAAAAACATCCTTCAATACCACAATCAGTGGTGACAAGAAGTCAAGCATGTAATCCAATCTAGACATGTATTGATTTTGTATTTCAATATGTAAACAATTTCTCAGCATTTTCTCATGCATAAAATTCTCGAATGTAGTTTTATTAGACACAAGTTCTCTTATAAATTAAGATCCAACAAAATTTTATCATAAAAGAGAACTATCTAAATTTGAATTGAAACTATGGATTATTGTTAACTCTACTACAACTTCTGCATTAATATATGACAACACCCGCACTATATTAACTATATAAATACTTAATAAACACATAATTATATTTAGATTTTAAAATCAAAATTAAACATTTTCAATAAACAAAAATTCCATATAATATTTTACCATTTTATAATTATGTAGTTTTCTAATGATCTTAAAACATCTTACCTTTATCCAATATGTGACCCCTCTTTAACCATCAAACTCCTTAAAGTGAGACCAAAAGACTTCATAGACTTTTCTTTGTGTCTCATTCTTTCACTCCAAATATATATCTCTACAATTTTGTCTTTGTACCCCCTCCCATTTTTTCCCAATTAAAAAAACTCCTCTAAAATCATATAGACATAGACATCCTTGTAGTGTCATATATCCATTTCTTCTTTAAAAGGTAGTGCATGTTAAAAAAAAATCATATATATATATATATATATATATATCTTATTTAAGATAAGGAGACAAAGTCATTATAAGGTTAGTCGTGGGGAGATATAAGTTTTCCTTAAGATCTCTCCCACCCCTACCCTCATATATGAAGGTGGTTGGTGAGGAAGATATTAAGGAAAACTCAGTTTTATTATTGCAACTCTCATTTTTTTTCGTTTGTAAAGTCAATTCGTCTTAATACTTAATTGTGTTTATTTTCAACAATCTCTATATTTTGTATTCCTTATGCTGAATAATAAAAATATTTTTTAATCTTTATTTATTATAAAAAAGGAAAATTTAATTGTTTATCAAAATAGGTGAAACAATGTTTTTTTTGCTGGGAATACAGCATGGGAAACTCTCGAGTACTTCCTCACATTTCTTGGATCATGGGCCTAACCTGGTGGGGACATCAATTGAGGCCCTAAACAGGCTCCTGGCCAAGGATTCGACCCTAGAACTGTTAATTTTAATGACAAAATCAGCAAGCTAATATTTTGTCATACACTTAGCAACCTAGAGATAATTGTCTTGCATGAACTCTGAAATGTCTAAAACTCACATTCATAAATACACATTGCTAATTAATTATGCAGCTGAATAAACACAATGAACAGCATTCATCCAACCTTGAATATCTCTAAGATTTAGGCAAATGCCGGGGAAAAACCCCAAAGTGGGGAAACTCAATGAGAGAGAGAGAGAGATTATATTATTCAGCTTCAGGAAAGTACATAACAGCAGCAATAACACTTTTCCAACCAAGAGAAAAACCACTTATAGCACAAAATATGTCCCACCAAAATCTGCCTCAATTTCTATGCCAAGTCTGTATTGTTGTACGGCCCATCCAGAAATTTTGCACCTTGAAATTCGTGCAAATATCATGTTGTACAGATTGTTTTGTACAGCCCAGCAGCAGCAAAAATAGCCTCAAAAATTGTGCCCATCCTGCTTCAATTTACGTGCCCTTTTCCTCTTGTTGTATGGACTGTACGAACCCATACAGTACGACCTCCAACAACAAAAAATCAACTCAGCACTCAAACAAAAATTTATCCTTGGGATTCGTGCCCTAGCTCTCTTAGAAAAAGTGCCCTTCTTGCTACCCTCTTTCCTCTCTCAAGCTTACTCAAAAATCTCTCAAAATGTCTTACACACTACCCAATGCATTCTTTTATAAATCTGAAAATGACATTTTCCCCCCAAAGTGTATTTTCACTTTCCCCAACCCTAAATCCAAAGACAAAGATCTAATCTTTCCTTTTGCAAGATCAAGGGTCATGATATAACACTCCCTCTTAGCGATGGATGTACTCATTTCCATCTCCATCATCTGGTCCCATCACACTGTGCTCAATAGGAGCTCCCTCTAAACTTGAAGCCATCCTCAACACCTGCACAAAACTCAAACTAGAAGATATTCTCCTGACAGCTACCCGGAACCCTGAGCTCCTTGGAGAATCCACTCCATCCTGAGCATTGGTTCGACCACACTAGATGAGCCTCCTGCCAATGCTCAGAAGAGACTCACTCTCTTCTTTCAGAATGAAAGACTAAATCCTTGGGCCCACCGCAATCTCAAGAGCCTCCTCATGCTCCTCATATGACGTTGAATCATACATTGAAGGTTGTCCTCACAACATATACAACGTGTTCACCTGATCATTGATCAACTGCGGTTCCACGGGGTCCGCTCCCTCCCTGTAGATAAATACATGTTCCCTCTTGAACAATGTGCAATATCCTATATCCTCCAATGCTGAAACTGAGAGCAATTTAACCCTCAACCCTGGAATAAAGAGAACTCCCTCAAGCTGCAGGAATCCTCCATACTCGAGTTGGAATCTAACCCTTCCAACTCCACGTACAACTCACGCCATACCACCTTCATTTACCACCTGTCGAGAAGGACCTATCTCTGTGATATTTAGGAATACTCGCTAGATTCTCCTCATGTGGCAAGAGGCTCCACTATCCACAATCCATCTGATATCACCTCCAAATCCTCCGCTACCGACACTGGAAACTAGGGTAACAAAAGAAAATTCTCTGTCATACTTGGAAGCAAAGTCCTCCATGGCTATTGTAGCAGTTGTATTAGGCCCCTCTGGTTCCTTCTTCTTCTTCTTCCTTTCAGGACAATGAGAATCAAGGTGCCCCAACTGGTTACAACAATAGCATTTGACTTTACTCAAGTCCCTCCTAGAACTTCCTTTCTTCTTGCTCTTTGTAGAAAGAGCAACATTCTCATCATCTCCATCTGTCTTTTGTCCACTGCTCTGAGATCCTTCCTGAATCTCCTCCTGAGTGAAATCATCCCACAGTATGCTTCAATCCGGAAGATGCTCACAACCCACCACACACTTCACGAAGACTTCCCATTCTTTGGTGAAGCCTTTCAAGGCTATCCTCACCAACTTTGAATCCAATGTGACCTCTCCAACAGTGGCCAGTTCGTCTTTCACTTGAGATACCCAGGTAAGATAAGAAGAAACACTCTCCTCCTTACCCATCTTGGTATCATGCAACTTAGCCTTCAAGTCCATCTTTCAGTTCTCATTCTTCGCCTCAAATAAGTTCTTAAGTGCATCCCACATCTCCTTAGATGTCTTCATCTCGGCCAAGTGTGGGATAAGGTGATCCTTCACCCCATCCAGAATAATCCTCTGATATTTGGCCTCCTTGACCTCATGCAAATCCAAAGAAACAAGATCTGTTGCGGGAACCACAACAACAGAACTGACATAGTTCCAAATCTTATTCTCCTTGAGAACAAGTGACATCCGGACCTTCCACTGCAAATAGTTTGAAATGTCATCTAATTGATCCTCAAATCTAATACATGCAGCCATATTCCATGTCACGGCTCAAGGAAAACAATCACAAATTTCCCCCCTTCAACCTTGCCCAAAAATCTCATCATTCACTGTCACTCAGAGACCAAGCGTTGATACCATGTTAATTTTAATGACAAAATCAGCAAGCTAACATTTTTTCATACACTTAGCAACCTAAAGATAATTGTCTTGCATGAACTCTGAAATGTCTAAAACCCACATTCATAAATTACCATAAGAAAAAATACACATTGCTAAGTAATTATGCAACAGAATAAACATAATGAACAACATTCATCCAACCATGAATAACTCAGAGATTTAGGCAAATGTCAGGGGAAAACCCCAATGTTGGGAAACCCAATGAGAGAGAGAGATTCTATTATTTAGCTTCAGGAAAGTACATGACAGCAGTAATAACACTTTTCCAGCCAAAATAAAAACCACTTACAGCACAAAATCTACCTCGATTTATGTGCCAAGTTCGTACTGTTGTACGGCCTGTTGAGCATTCAACACACCCTAAAAATCCTATGTCAAATTTTACTTTTTGGGTACCACTTGATTCTTTTGCACTGTCTAATTCGACTTCAGTATGAAAATGTTGCCTTTTCTTATCATTTTTGTTTCTCATTTAAGTCTCTCAAAGTTTGCTTGAGCATGTGAAAACCCATAATTTAAAAGACTAACATTTAATTAAAGAATCGACAGTCCAAATTTTTCCCCGACGCGTGTAAGAAATTCGGCATCGAAAAGAATTAGAGATGAGAGAAAGTCGCTTAAGAGAACCGAGGTCATCGAGCGCCGATCTTCGTCGGCGTCGGCAAATGGAAGTTTTTCTTCCCCGACAAGCATCACTCAAGGATATCACCAATGACCGATCCCTTTCGGCGTTGGTAAAAGGTGAAAAGAGTAAGCGTTGAACAAAAAATGAAATAATATCGTCAATCGCCGAGTTCCTAAATGTTTTCGGTATCGAGGGATTTTTGAGGATTATAATCCACAACAAAACTACGCGTTAGGTTTATTTCCGAAGGCCAATCCCCGAGACCTTTCTGGCATCGGCAGACCCAAGGTAAGCATAGAGCACTCGACTTGAACAAAGTCCCGAGTACAACCATCACCCACGAGTTGAGTTCCCAGTGTTTAGTACCATGTATCCCGAGTCAGTGGTGCCACGTCAGTGTCGTACGATGAAGTCGATCGACGTCGGAGGTTTTGCAGAAAGATATCAATAAAAATACAAAAAACAAATCGGAGCAACACTAAGCACAAAATCGGGGCTAACTTACAAGAAATTTGAACAAAGAACACAGTAGATTCGCACGCAAAGAGAAAAAAACAATGAATTCAACAGCTATGACCAGAATTCTTTCGTCAAAATTTTGAGACTTCATATATTAGATTCCCATGACCAAGGTTACATACAGTAGACACCTTCTACACCTACAGGAAAACTAATCTGGTTACATTGAGAACATGAAAATTTTCACAAGAAAAAGGGAAAACTATCAAAATTCTACGTCGTGTCTGAGAATACAAAACAGAGTTCACCCATCATGCCTCTTCTGCACGTGGAATTTCTACCCGGCTACTTCGCTCTCCCTGAGGTGTTTTCATTGTTTGTTCTTCTGAGACCCTTTTTGCTTCGCGCATCTGAACGATCGTATCTTATGCTTCTCGAATCTGCCTCTTGAGCCAGGTTGTGTTCCCTTCACGACCTTGTGGTGCTGAAACCTCAAGGTTCTTTTCCACCAACTGTCATCGTAATTCTCTATTCTCTTGATAAAGATCAGCTATGGTGACTTGTGCCTAGTCCAGCAGCGGATTAGGTCCTCAGACGTTATAACCCGACGCTTCGGACGTTCTCGTTTGGCTCCCGCTTCCTCCACTTGTGGTTTCGACAGGATCTAGCTGGATAGCGCTCATTAGGAACTCCTCTATGGCTAATCATGCACACAACTCAATCAAAACTTGGATTTCCCCCCCGACTTCCTTATTTTTCCCGGGCCTTCCTCTCCTCCGCAGTATCTGTTGTTGAGGAAGCATGGTTTCCAACTTGTGCCCTTCCGACGTAACTTCTTCCACTTAGGCCTCTGCATGAGGCGATACTATATTTTCCATGCGAAGGTAGGAATATCCCTTTGAAGCCTCGGGAACACCCGCTGCAAACAAGAATGAGTCCCAGGAATTTTGTGGCTCAATCTTGGCACTTTGGTTGGCTCGCAGGCCCTGTCTTGAGTTTTGAAGAGTTCCCATGGTGCGATGACATATCTACCTTATGTGTGGGTGACTTGACAAAGTCCCAAAGCAAAGAATGTGATCGAGCTGGGCTCATGAGACGAGTCAGTGCATAAGCTCGGCTAGTAAGCAGAACATCTAGAATTTATAACGGAGCGGGAAGTGAGTCAAAACGTGTCAGGGAACACTAAATGCCTTGCGATGGGATGTTTTAAAGAATTTATGTGTCACATCCGCACGACGGGCATGATCTGTGGCATGTGATATGCAGCCAATAGGAATTGCAGAGGATGTGTGGTATGATCACATCGATTTATTTTTAATTCCTCAACCTCCATAATGAGTTGATGATGGTTGATGCACTCGCTGATATGACTCCTATTTGAGAAACTTGCCTCGACCTGAAGCCTTTAACGATTTCCCTTATGACAGTATCCGACGCTTTTGGAACTTACTCATACTTTCAGCACATGTTCAGCTCTGACATCCTTTCTCGACCCCAAGGGCCAACCAGCTACTGGCGTGACTTTGAAACTCATGTTTTTCGTACCTGATCTTTCATGCTATGGTGCACGGATGTAACCCACCCTAACTAAAAATAAAATGACAGCGCTAACAGAGATGGTGCAGTTAATTCGAAGGGTTACAGAGATCACGTAAGAATCAAACAACCAGGCTTAGCGAGCTTTACAGGTATGCACGAGTCTGGATTCTTCATGCTTACGGTTTTACATATATTTTGCGGAGTATTGTGCTATAAGAAATTTCTAAACGATTTTAATTTTGATTGCAAGAAATATCCCTCCAACTATCAAGAAAAATTGGCTCTGTAACTTCGTTGAGGAATCTAAGAGAAACTGGGTCCAAATATCAACAAGTTGATGAAGGATATCAAACTTCCCGAGTTCAACACAACCGACGATTTCATCGACTTGCGCGACATAGTCGAATCGCATGCCAAGCAAGATTCTTCATGGGTCGAAAGACTAGAAAAGGTGACTGACACAGCGTCAGGACAAGTACAACAATTTTTGGAACATCCGATCAACGTTTGGGCTGTGCTTCAGCAGTTAAGTACTAGTCTAGTCAAATATCAGGCGCATGCGGTGGAGATCAGAGAAGTTTGTGCACTCTCGATGGAACAACACAGATTTCCATACGCCCAAACTTGAGAGGATTTATTCATCAGTTGGTTGGAGTATGAGAAAATTCACCTTTTCAAGTGATATCTTGAGATGACTGTTATAAAAACTGTTAGAAGAGAACGCCATGTGGCAAATTTTGTTTACTTATCTACACTTAGCCATTATTTTCAGTTGAATTTTATGTTATAAATAAGAGCATCGACCAATTAGTTAAAGGTCGATGGTTGCTACAAGAAACTCTCTTTTTTGGTTTTGTTAGGAACTATTTCCTAGCTACCTTTAATAGAGAAGTCCTTCTGGACCAGAGACAAGTTATATTTTCATCAAATGCGTGTTTGATTGGACGTGGAGAAGAACTATTTCCTATCTCGTCTCATGAATGGATGTTTTAATGAGTAAGAGCTATTCAATCTATTGTTAAGTTATCTGTTGCAATGGTTTACATTTCTTTTCTTTAATGATGAAGATGAATCATTGTGTTATCATGTGATGGATGATTAGTGTAGGTGAATTATTTTTCTTTCCATTATCTTATTGCATATATGTTTTCTTTCTAATTATTAGTATCTCAGACAATAATTGGATGCTCACACAGTTAACATATTAGTACTAGGCATGTGGTATATAATTGTAGTCTGCATGCTTGAGTAGCGGGTTATCCCAAGCTCAGCCTCTTCTCCAGTATTTTAGAACTGTTTCCCGTTTTTTTGCCAATTTGGTTTATACTGGCTTACAATATTATATCGGTACCACCTAAGAGAAAATACAAAAAGAGAAAGTCCAAACTAAAAGGAGACATCTTCACAAGAAAACATAAATCCCATCCATTAATTAGTCAGATCACAAGATCTAGAGAACCATTCCATCATTAAATTTTGCAGAGTCTAATTGGGCTTCGGTGGCGGGTTTGGTTCATGCTGTTAAATTAAAGGGATTTATGACCCATCAACAGAATTGGCACTAGAAGGACAGCCTGAGAATGAATGGTTGAATACATATTTCACATAATATTTCAGACAGCTTGTAGATTCAAAACAGGTTACATGCATGGCTAGTCATTCCCAAGACAACCCACATACACTGAGTACTCTAGAAATGAGTAACTCACCACAGCCCGAGGAAGAAAAATTGTACCCTGAAATACCTTATGTTCTCCCTCACGAGGAATTAAATAAATTCAGAAGAATCACAAGAGCATACGCTCGACAGATCGGTGTGTTGTCCTTAGCTCCGATAATTCCTCGAAGAAAACAAGGAAGTTGACCAGTGGTTAATACTCCCGACAAGGTTTTTATGCACACAGTAGAAGACCTAATAGATTTTGCAATCACCAAAATCAAATATCCTCTTAATCGGATCCCTGAAACACTAGCCGGCGACGTCTCTGAACCAGACAAGTTTTCAAAAGAGGAGGAGTTTAACTCAGAATCCAAAGATATGGAGGACAACAACGACCATAATGAAGAAAGGGGAAACCCACCACTGCATAATCAACCCTAGTTGGCCAGAGATTCTTTGTCCCTCCCGGGACCAGTCCATAACCTTCCCCGACATCCAGAAAAGTTAATTCCTAAGATCGACCCAGAAACCTCAAGATTGCCTGAAGATCATATCAAGAAATTTATACTAGTGATTAGACTTATGAACATCCAAAATGAAGATGTAGTTTGCAGGCTATTCCCCTACACTTTTGAGAACTCAGCCTCCACATGGTATTTTAACCTACCTATAGGATCCATAACTAGTTGGACAAAGTTTCAAAAGGATTTTTTAGAGAAATTTTCTGAAGAAACCACTATAGGAGCTCTAATGGTTGAATTGTTCACAGCCATGATGAGTTCAAAAGAAAAGGTTAAATATTTCAATCAAATATTCACAACCATCCTAAACAAATTCCAACCCGAATTCAAACCAACTCCGGAGTTGCAAATCAAATTTTATGCTAATTCTCTCCTAGCTTCTATTTCCATGTTTGTGAAAAGGGCTGCCAAACGAACCATGGATGAGAATTTTGAAGAAGCCAAAATGATAGAATTCCATATGAAAGGGTGTAAAGAAGGTCGGGTCTCTTTAGTTAAGAAAGAAGTTCAACCCCCTCCCAGGAGAGGACTCCTTTTGAATAAACCACTAGGGAAACAATCAGAACAGACGCCCAACAAGGGTAATGGAGACATAGAAGATCTACAACACATGGTTAATAAATTATCAAACTAGATCATAGACATGAAGAGAAACGCAAGGGAAGGAAACCAAGGCCAAAGGCCATATAAGCCTTTCTTTAAAAGGAACCCATCGTTCAAAGAAATTGAACCTCCCCTAGATAAATTGAACATCGATATAGGGAATGTCGCATATGATTCTTTCTGTACTTATCATCAGGAAAACCACTCCGAAAGAGACTGCCCTCAATGGGTGCATGCCATGAATTTGATGTCCAATCAGTTTCTAGACGAAGTCTCCCTAACCGAACAACCAAGTAGTTCAGTTATGAATGTTGTTGACCAGGAAGAGATTGATCCACCAAAATATACAGCCATGCTCATATGGGATCCTGACCTAATTATGCCTTCCGACGACCTATTTCAGGTTCAAGAACCACCCACAGAGGTCTCGGTTGTGCAAACGAGAAGTAAAGGTCCTCCTATCTCAAAGGATCCTACTACCACGCCAACGTCAGGGGAAGGGTCAACTCCTGATCACCCGAAAGCACCTTTTTCTCCCTATAAGAACCCTATTAGCATCCATACCCGAGAATCCCCCAAACTGGAGTACAACGTAGTTGAAGATCTGAAGAAGTTGAAGGCTAATATATCGGTTATGGACATAAGTAGAATCCCTCAGCAAAAATACTTCCTGCTACAAGCTTTGAAATCAATAGAAAACCCTAGGACAAGCAATGAACAAAAAAGAAATCTAACTTCCACAGATCTAGTAAATAAACCAACTGTGAATACCTTCTCATAAGATAATAAGGGAAAACCCTTTGTCCCACCATTCCTTTTGACATTTGAAGTTTTCAACAGGAACCTCCACAATTGTTTGGTCGATTCAGGAGCATCCTCTAACGTTATGCCATTGTCTATCTGTAAAAAACTAAATTAAGTCCCTCTCAAGAGTGATAAACATGTGATACAACTAGACAAAACCCAAGTCAAATTCATGGGGGAACTTAGAGATGTAATGATCAGGATAGCGACACATCCTAAGTTTGTGCAAGTGATTGACATCATTGTAGTAGATATCCCAGAGGCCTATGGGTTATTACTAAGTCAAGATTGGTCTGAGAAGTTAAACAGGTACTTTAGTACAAACTGGGCACACCTTTGGCTACCACTGAAGGGATACAAGAATATGATCAGAATCGATAGGGAGAGATATCTGAAACATATGGTCACTGATCTAGAAACACTAAACGAACCCTCATCGACAGATTTCCCTGTGCTAGGAAATTATTCCTGTGATTCCTTTTTTGGGAACTTATCGCCTCTTCCATCTAATGTCCCTCTCACTTAGAACTCTGAAATGGTTTTTTAAGGGAAAATGCCATTACTGACAGAGGAAACCCTCTTCTGTCAAGAACATGTGTTATAAATCACCGGACAAAAGATAGGAGGGCAAGATAGTAATAAGAAGGAAGAAACGGTTAACTTTCGCTCACATATCTGGACCATATATTTTGATGGATCTAAATCACAGGAAGGATCAGGGGCAGGGTGCATCCTCATTGATCCAAAAGGTAAACGTCATTTCCTATCCTGTAGACTAGAATTTGAATGCACAAATAACACCGCCAAGTATGAATCTCTAGTACAAAGGTTAAACAAAGTCATAGACTTAAACGTCAAAGAATTGAAGGTTTTCAGAGACTCGGAGATTATCGTTAGACAAGTAAGGAATACTATACATTTCAATTCCCTGCACCTAAATAATTATCAACATGAAGTGCATAGGTTAATAGATCATTTTGAAGCTTTCAATATTACAGCGATCCCGAGAGCAAAGAACATTCTTTTTTATTCCCTGGCCATAGTTTCTTCAAGGCTATCACCTCTAGAAGATTATGAAGTCTCCTGATTCACTGTGGAACTACTCTACAAACCATCGGTGCCCAACAATATTTATAATTGGAAAGTCTTTGAAGGGGATGAACATATCATAAAATTTCTTACTAACCAAGATAATTTCAAAGACTTGGCTATTGACGATGAAGTATTCCAGGAACAATCAGCAGGAATGGATTCTCGGACAGGTCAACCTATTGACAAATCTAAGTCTCACACAATCCCGAAAGGGATAGCTAATTTGGAAAATCTTTTTGACCTGAAGGAACAATTTAAGGGGCCTAAAAATGCAAAGACCGGTAGCTCCTGTCCCCTGCATGAAGCTATAAATCTCTGAACCCCGGAAAACCCAAAGAAAATGAATCTCGGCAAGACTATATCTAAAGACGAAAGAAAGTCTTATCTCAAACTGTTCAAACAATATCAAGATGTCTTTGCATGGTCCTACCGAGATCTAAAAACTTATGACACACGTATCATTCAACACACTATACCATTAAAACCTGAAGTGAAACCCTTCCAATAGAAGCTTTGAAAGTATCACCCATCCCTGGAACCTCTCATGTATCAGGAATTGAAGAAACATTTAGATGCCAAAATCATCTTCCAGGTTAGGCACTCTGCGTGGATAGCAAATCTGGTTCCTGTGAGGAAAAAGTCTGGAGAAATCTGCTTATGCGTAGATTTTAGGAACCTCAACAGAGCTTCAGAAAAAGGACAATTACCCAGTCCCGCTAATGGAGCAACTCCTGTAGACCGTGTCTAGCTCGGAGATCTTCTCTCTACTGGACAGTTTCTCAAGTTACAACCAAGTCCTAGTTTCAGAGGAAGATCGTTTGAAAACTACCTTCAGAACCAAGTGGGGAACCTTCGCTTATAAACGCATGCCTTTTGGGTTAATCAACACAGGGGCGAACTTCCAAAGGGCCATGGACGTAGCATTCTAGGGACTAATCAGCAAGTGTGTGGTTGTCTATCTGGACGACGTAATTGTGTATTCAAAGAACGTAGAAGAGCATATCCAACACTTAAATCAGATTTTTGAAAGGTGTAGGAGATACGGTATATCCTTAAATCCTAAGAAAACTATTTTCGGCATCAAGGAAGATAAGTTGTTAGGCCACATTATATCTCAAGAAGGCATTCGCATAGACCCAGAAAGGATTAAGGCCATATCTCAACTCTCGTTGCCTCACAACAAGAAATCTATGCAGTCTTTTTTCAGACAAATCAATTTCGTGAGGAAATTCACTCCCGATTTTGCGGAAACTATCAAACCCTTACAAAAGATGATTTGTAAAGATGTAGAATTTAAATGGGACGATGAACAAAAGGATGCTTTCAGCAACATCAAAACTACTATATCTCAAGCCCCCGTGTTACGAAGTCCCGATTTCAATAGAGATTTATTCCTCTATACTTTCGCCTTCGACCAATCGTTAGTTGTAGTATTGACTCAAAAGGATGATGACAACAACAAGGCCCCGGTCTCGTTCATGAGCACTAACCTCCAAGGAGCCAAACTAAATTATCATGCCATAGATAAACAGGCTTATGCAGTTTATAAAGCAGTAAAACACTTCAGGTCTTACATCCTCAAAAACCACATCAAAGTAATCGTGCCTCACCCTGCGGTCTGACACCTATTCACCCAACAGGAGATGGGGGAAAGAAGAGGGAACTGGATGGCAGTAGTTCAAGAATTTGATCTAGATATAAAACTTGCCAAACTAGTTAAAGGGAAAGGGTTATGCAAACTTGCAGTTGAAGCCCAGGGCCAAGTAAATGAAGATTCTGGGTGGGAGAATGAAATGGCATTATGGTGTGGTGAAGTTTCATACATCTTCCCAGGACAAGAGTCTTAGTACGGGAAGTTAACTTATCTCCTACACCATGGGACTTGTCTAGAAAATCTCAATCGTAGGGAAAGGAGAGCTCTCAAGTTAAAATCTGCACAATATTGCCTCATAAATTCGGTACTCTTCCGGGTTAATTATGATGGGTACTACTAAGATGTCTTAAACGTGAAGATGCAGAGAAAGTTTTGAAGGAACTCCATGATGGCCCTGCCGGTGGACATTTTGCAGGAAACACCACCGCTCATAAGATACTGAGAGTTGGTTATTATTGGCCCACTTTGTTTAAGAACGCTCACACTTACGCTAGAAACTACAAAACTTGTCAAGTAAGCACTGGGAGAGAGAAGAGAGAAGCAGTCCCACTCCAACCGGTGATTGTTTCTAGGCCTTTTGAGAAATGGGGGTTAGATATCATAGGAGAGATTACACCAAAATCTTCAAAATAGCATAAGTATATACTTATTGCCACCGACTATTTCACAAAATGGGTAGAGGCCATCCCTCTGATGCATGTAAATGAGAAGGTGGTAATCTAATTCATAGAACAACAGTTGATCACAAGGTTTGGTGTCCCTTCTATCCTAGTTTTTGATAATGCAGCTTACTTCTCTTCCACCCTGTTGACAGAGTTTTCTCTAGACAAAGGAATCATAATTAGATACTCTGCAAATTACTATCCGCGGTGAAACGAAGTGGCAGAATCAACTAATAAGAACCTAGTAAGGATATTGAAGAAAACAGTTGCAGACAACAAAAGGAATTGGCATAATCTACTCCATAATGCTTTATGGGCCGATAGGGTCACACCCAAGGAAACTATAGGAAATTCCTCGTACTTTCTGGTTTACGGGCAGGAAGCCATTCTCCCAAACGGGCTTTATCTTCCATCTCTTCAACTAGCCCAAGATTGCATAGGGGAGCCTTCATCGGTCATGCAACAAAGATTGACACTCTTCTCGTGCTAGAAGAAGAAAGGGAAAAGGCTAAGTCAAAATTCATAACCCACCAACAGATAGTAAAAATATGGTTTGATAAGCATAAGGCTAAAGAGAAGAATTTTGAAGTAGGAGACTTAGTCCTAAAATGGGACAGAGAAAACGAGCCAAAAGGGAAGCATTCTAAGTTTCAGAATCTGTGGCTTTGACCTTTCTAGGTGACTGAGAAGATTGGGGCAGGCCCTTATTGGTTGCAGAATCTAAGGGGGGAACCTAACACCCTCCCAGTAAATGGCCAAGCCCTAAAACAATATTTCCATTAAAAAAAAAAAAATAGTTTGTATGTTTTGTGCACGTATTTCATGAGTTGTTTAAGCTAGGTTGACTGTGAATTACTTTTATTTTTTTATTTTCTTTTGTTGTTTTGATTTTAGCACTTTTGAAGGTTGTGTTTAGCAAGACAATGGTTGACTTCAAATCATGCGACATAGTGAACTATGTTCCTAACTCATTGCTCACATACAACACAAGAAGCGTCGAGGAACCTACGGTTGCTTTGCAGAGTCCTCTATCTAACCCATGCAGATGAACAACTATGGAGAAATGCAGAAAGGTCTACCCGGTGGTCTGGTGAAACCTTATGGGAAAGTTGAAAAGCTGAAAAGGACTACATGAACCCCGAAGATAAAGCTAGCAAAGGATTCACCTTAAACCATCTCAACTTGCAAATTAAACAAACGTCATCCTCTCCCACTCGCTCAGGGAATTCTGCCGAAATCAAAGTTAACTATACCAAATGAGTGAACAGTGGGAGAGGGTATGCAGATATCTTCGTTGGGGCTATGGATGCTCGCTGGCAGTGGAGCAAGGTCTATGATGTCAGGGTGACTCTGTCGGGGCTATGGATGCTCGCTAGCAGTGGAGCAACACCGTAGCAAGTAATTAAAGGTAATTAAAGGCTTCATGCTAGTGAATACTTTACTATATTTTGTCAAAGGGGCATGAGTTAGGGTTACAGAAAACGAAGGAGGAATAAAGGTGGAAAACCCCACAGGCAGACCTGGAAGCATGAACCAGAGAATTTCAAATGCAAGGGTAAACGAAGCTCTTATTTAAAGCCAGTAAGGTTCTCCACCATCTTTCGTATCAGTCGAACATGAAGGAGGAACAGAGATTCTACTTTTGCCCAGTAAATCTCCATTTGTTGAGCACTCAACACACCCTAAAAAGCCTATGTCAAATTTTGGTTTTTGGGTACCACTTGATTCTTTTGCACTGTCTAATTCAACTTCAGTATGAAAATGTTGCCTTTGATTATCATTTTTGTTTCTCATTTAAGTCTCTCAAAGTTTGCTTGAGCATGAGAAAACCCATAACTTAAAAGACTAACATTTAATTAAAGAATCGATAGTCAAGATTTTTCCCCGACGCGCGTAATAAATTCGGCATCGGAAAGAATTAGAGATGAGAGAAAGTCTCTCAAGAGAACCGAAGTCACCGAGTGCCAATCTTCGTCGGCTTCAGCAAACGGAAGTTCTTCTTCCGTGAAAAGCGTCACCCAAGGATATCACCGACGACCGATCCCTTTCGGCGTCAGTAAAAGGTGAAAAGAGTAAGTGTTGAACAAAAAATGAAATAATATCGCCAATCGCCAACTTCTGAAATGTTTTCAGTATCGGGGGATTTCGAGGATGATAATCCACAAGGAAAATACGCGTTAGGTTTATATCCTAAGGTCGATCATCGAGAACTTTTTGGCATCAACATTCCCAAGTTAAGCATAGAGTGCTAGACTTGAACAAAGTCCCGAGTCTGACCATCACACACGAGCTGAGTTCCCGGACTTCAGTACCATGTATCCCGAGTCAGTGGTGCCACGTCAGCGTCGTACGATGAAGTCGATCGGCATCAAAGGTTTTTCAGAAAGATATCAATAAAAATACAAAAACCAACTCAAAGCAACACTAAACACAAAATTGGGGCTAACTTACAAGAAATTTGGACAAAGAACACAGTAGATTCGCACACAAAGAGAAAAAAATGATGTATTCAACTGTTATGACCAGAATCCTTTTGTCAAAATTTCTAGACTTCATGTATTAGATTCTCATCCCCAAGGTTACATTCAGTAGACATTGTTTACACCTATAGACCAACCAACCTAGTTACATTGAGTACGTGAAAATTTTCACAAGAAAAAGGGAAAACTATCAAAATTCTATGTCTCGTCTGAGAATACAAAACAGAGTTCGTCCATCATGCCTCTTTAGTGTGATGAATTTCTCCCCTGATGCTTCGCACTCCCTTAGGTGTTTTCATTGACTGTTCTTCCGGCACCCTTTGCGCTTCGCGTAGCTTCACGATCGTATCTTATGCTTCCTAAAGCTGCCTCTTGAGCCAGGTTGTGTTCCCTTCACGACCTTGTGGTGTTGACACCTCAAGGTTCTTTGCCACCAATTGTCATTGTAATTCTCTATTCTTCTGGTAAAGATCAGCTATGGCGACTTGTGCTTGCTCCAGTTGTGGATTACGTCCTCAGACGTTAGAACCCGATGCTTCTGGCCTTCTTTTTCGGCTCCCGCTTCCTCGACTTGTGGTTTCGAAAGGCTCTAGCCGAATAGCGCGCATTAGGAACTCCTTGGCTACTAATCGTGCACACAACTCAATCGGGACTTGGCTTCCCCCCCCCCCTGACTTCCTTATTTTTCCTGGGCCTTCCTCTCCTCCGCGGTATTTGGTGTTGAGGAAGCGTGGTTTCCAAATTGTTCCCTTCTAATGTAACTTCTTCCACTTCAGCCTCTGCATGAGGTGATACTATATTTTCCGCGCAAAGTTAGGAATCTCCCTTTGAAGCCTCGGGAACACCTACTGCAAACAAGAACAAGTCCCAGAAATTTTGTGGCTCAAGCTTGGCGCTTTGGCTGCCTCGCAAGCCCCGTCTTGAGTTTTGAGGAGTTCCCATGGTGCGACAGCGTATCTACCTTATGTGTGGGTGACTTGACAAAGGCCCAAAGCAAAGAATGTGATCGAGTTGGGTTCACGAGACGAATCAGTGCATAAGCTCGGTTGGTAAGTAGAACATCTAGAATTTATAACGGAGCGGGCAGTGATTCGAAATGTGCCAGGGAACACTGAATGCCTTGTGACATGATGTTTTAAATAATTTATGTGTCACATCCACATGATGGGCATGATCCGAGGCGTGTGAGATGCAACCGACAGGAGTTGCAGAGGTTGTGTGGTACAATCACATTGATTTCTTTTTAATTCCCCAGCCTCCATAATGAGTTGATGATGGTTGATGCACTTGTTGATGTGACTCGTGTTTGAGAAACTTTCCTCGACCTAAAGCGTTTAACGACTTCCCTTATGATAGTATCTAGCTCTTTTGGAACTTACTCGTACTTTCAACACATGTTTGGCTCTGACATCCTTTCTCGACCCCAAGGGCCAATCAGCCATTGGTGTGACTTTGACTCTCATGTTTTCCGTACCTGATCTTTCATGCTATGGCGTGTGGATGTAACCCACCCTAACTAAAAAGAAAATGGTGATGCTAACAGAGACGGTGCAAGTAATTCGAAGGGTTGCAGAGATCATGTAAGTATCAAACAACCAAGCTTAGCGAGCTTTATAGTTATGCACTAGTCTAGATTCTTCACGCTTACATTTTTACATATATTTTGACGAGTATTGTGTTGTAAGCAATTTCTAAACGAATTTAGTTCCGATTGCAGGAAATATCCTTCCGACTATCAAGCAAAATTGGCTCTGTAACTTCACTGAGGATTCCGAGAGAAACTGGGTTTGAAGATCAACAAGGTGATGAAGGATATCAAACTGCCCGCGTTCAGCACCCCCGATGATTTCGTCGACTTGCACAACATAGTCGAATCGCATGCCAAGAAAGATTATTCATGGGCCAAAATATTAGCAAAGGTGACCGACACAGCACCAAGACAGGTACAACAATTTCTAGAACATCTGATCATCACTCGGGTTGTGCTTCAGCAGTTAAGTACTAGTCTGGTCAAATATCGAGCGCATGTGGTGGAGATCAGAGAAGTTTACGCACTCCCGATGGAGCAGCACAGATTTCCATATGCCCAAACCTGCGAGGAGTTCTTCATCAGTTGGTCGCAGTATGAGAAAAGTCACATTTTCAAGTGATATCTTGAGTTGACTATTAGAAAAACTGTTAGCAGAGAACACCAGGTGGCGAATTATTTTCAGTTGAATTTTATGTTATAAATAAGAGCATCGACCAATTAGTTAAAGGTCGATGGTTGCTGCAAGAAACTCTCTTTTTTTATTTTGTTAAGAACTATTTCCGAGCTACCTTTAATAGAGAAGTCCTTTTAGACCAGAGACAAGTTATATTTTCGTCAAATGCATGTGTGATTGGAAGTGGAGAAGAACTATTTCCTATCTCCTCTGATGAATGGATGTTGTAATGAGTAAGAGCTATTGAATCTATTGTTAAGTTATCTGATGTAATGTTTTACAATTCTTTTCTTTAATGATGAAGATGAATCGTTGTGTTATCATGTGATGGATTATTAGTGTAGGTGAATTATTTTTCTTGTCATTATCTTATTGCATATGTGTTTTCTTTCTGATAATTAGTATCTCAGACAGTAATTGGATGCTCACACAGTTAACGTATTAGTACTAGGCATGTGGTATAGAATTGTAGTTTGCATGCTTGAGTAGCGGGTTATCCCAATCTCAGTCTCTTCTCCAGTATTTTAGAACCTTTTCCCGTTTTGTTGCCAAGTTGGTTTATACAACTTACAATCTTATATTGGTCCCACCTAAGAGAAAATACAAAAAGATAAAGTCCAAACTGAAGGAGACACCTTCGCAAGAAAATGTAAAGCCCATCGATTAATTGGTCGGATCGCAAGATCTGGAGAACCATTCCACCATTAAACGCTGCAGAGTCTAATTGGGCCTCAGTGACGAGTTTGGTTCATGTTGTTGAATTAAAGGTATTTAGGACCCATCAACACAGCCCACCCAAAAAAAATTCACCTCTAAATTCATGCAAACAACATGTTGTACGGATTGTTCTATACGACCCAGTAGCAGCAAAAATAGCCTCGAAAACTGTGCCCAACCTGCCTTGATTTCATGCCCTTTTCCTCTTGTTGTACGGACTATACGGATCCATCCAGTACAGCCTCCAACAGTAGAAAATCAACTCAGCACTCAAACAAAAATTCCTCCTTGAGATTTGTGCTCTAGCTCTCTTGGAAAACGTGCCCTTCTTGTTGCCCTCTTTCCTCTCTCAAGTTTGCTCAAAAATCTCTCAAGCTCCTTCTCTCAAAATGTATTGCACACTACCCAATGAATTCTTTTGTAAATCTGACATTTCTCCTCCAAAGTGTCTTTTCACCTTCCCCCACCCTAAATCCAAAGGCCAAGATCTAATCTTTCCTTTTGCAAGATCAAGGGTCATGATTCATTCCCTCCAAAATGAATCACTTAAAATATTAAAGTACATTTCACTTTATTACATAGCTGCACTTTATGAAATAAAGTCACTTTAAAATTAGAAGGCACACTTTATTAAAAAGTCATTTTAATAAAATAACCACTTTACAACTTTATAAAGACCCATTACAAAGTTAAGTGCCTAGTAGTGTCAACATAAGGTAACCTCTGCATACAAGACAAAACATGCAGAGTACCTCCCGAGCTAAAAAGCTAACAGGAACCTCATTTAAGAAAACAATGGCACTCATCCACTTGAGCTAACCCACCGAGCTAAGTGAAATAATGTTATGAACACAAATATACATATAAATAAATATAAATAGATAATGATTAAATAATAATAATTAATAATCAATAACTAAATATGTTATGAAGAGATACCTTCATGATAAAAGTTCGTGCCTCTTATGAAAGGGAACCCATGCATGGGTATAAATATAGTCCTTGCAACATCCCTCAACTTGACCAACGAATGCTACTTGTGAAATAATACAAAAACAAAATTTATCTTGTTGATTTATTTATTGTAGCTTACCAGCTACGATTCAATTCACAATTTAAACCAAATTTTTCACGCCCATAATGAAATGCATCCACAACAATTATAAATGAACAGGAATTGCAGAAAATGACTCATTCATAGCAGCAATAAATCATTCACATACATAGATTAAGAAACAACAATTAAGCTCAGTAAATAACTCATAAAATAGATAAACACTTATCTTTATAAAACGTTTATGCAACCATCTACTTAGGAAGGAACTTCCACTAAACTATAGACCTGTTGTTCTAGATCTCAATAGCAAGTCACCCCCTATTTGGGATAGGAATCCACAAGAGAAGGGTGCCTCTCACAATCCCCTCAAAACTCATTGTCACACATCCAACTGATATTCTCCTGAATTTATCTCAAGCTCTCTTCCTCTTGACCTGCCCAACCCAAGGAATGTACCCCTTCACTACTCTCAGTCCATCGGGTGTCCCATTCGTTTATCGAGATCTCTCTAGCTCAAGTATCTAGGAATCTCTTTGTTGGGAACTCAAGGGAACTTACTGCCAGGAAAACCACGAGTGAAAACAACAACAAACACTTGCTGACACAATGCTACTCACTCAAAAATTCACTCTTCAATCCTGACAACCTATTTCTTCAATTTCCAGCTCCAAATACGCTCCAAAATTCTCCAACATGCTCCTAAATTCACTCGGTCTCCTTTCTCCAACTCTGGTGCTATTTTCCTTCCTCTCCTTCTTGTTGTTCATGTCACTTTGAATGTGTAAAACAACTTGTCACAGCCCATACAAATTTCCTCTCTTTTCCCAAGGTCGTTGATTTCTCCCTATGTCCAATGTAGATATCTCCATGATTTCCAATAAATATGGGATGTGACTCTCACACCCACCCTCTTACATGAGTTTAATGATTGGGCTCTCGCACACTCAAACAGAAATTAAAAGGTTTCCCCAAAAGATAATAAAATTCATAAAATTGGGATTGGATTAATACCCATAACCATCTCCCTTTGGGCCCCTTCCTAGACACTCTGAGGCATCCCCCTCTCTTGTGGATTAATCAGCCCCCATATCTGTCCATATTCCTAGTAGTCAGTATCACATTATATTTATTAAAATTCAGAAAATACATTACACATATTACATTACTTGGCTACATCCATATTCATATATACATTATGCATTAACTAAACCAGGGATGTTACATTCCCCCTCCCCTAAAATTATGCATCATCCTCGATGCACAGCACATGCCGAAAACATATACAAATTGCATTACAATGTTCAAAAAATAAAAACAAATTTCTGCAAATAATGTTTTTTACCCTCCAACAAAAGTCCCAACCATAATATCTCGTTCTTCTCAAACTGTTGACCCAAGGAATGTGCCCCCTTCACTACCTTCAGTCCATCAGACTATACCATTCTTTTATTAGGGTTTCTAGCACAGGTGACCAAGAATTTCTGAGATGAGGTTCCCAGACTCTAGCTATCCAAAAATGGAGTCTTGTATTTTTCAACTTCTATTTTCCTCAAAATTGACAAAAATTTGCAGGTATTTATCCCGCATAGTTTCTTCATGCTCCCATGTTGCATCTTCAGAACCGTAGCAGGTCGATTGAACCTTTACCAGCCCTATGGATTTTCTCCTGAGCACTTTGACTTTTCAATCCAGGATGTGTACTGGTACCACCCAGAAATCCCCTTCGTTTTCCACTTGGATCACAATCCAATCAATTATGTGGTTAGGGTCGGGCACATATTGCTTTAATAATGATACATGAAAAACATAATGCACTATCATGGATGTAGGAAATGCTAATATGTATGCAACTGGCCCTATATTATCTAATATTTCAAAAGGCCCACAACATTTCGCTGCCAACTTTGGGCAACAACCCAATCTTATCGAACTTCTCTTTGCTTTTACTTTAATAAACACATGTTCTCCCACTTTAAAATATATTAAAATTATATTATTGTCTGCATAATTTTTCTTCCTCTCGTGGCCAGCCTTTGAATTATTCCTAATCTTTATAATCTGCTCTTCCATCTCCTTAAACAAATATGGCCCAATGATGGCTTTGTATGCTTGGTTATCCCAACTTACTGGTGTGTTACATTTCCTGCCACATAAAGCTTCAAAAGGACTCATTTTTAATGAGGCATGATATTTATTATTGCAAGAAAAATCCACTAAGTGGATATAGTCTTCCCATTTCGATAATTGATCCATCACATACATGTTGATCATGTCTTCAATTGTCCTATTGGTCCTCTCTATTTTCCCATCGGACTCTTGGTGATACGTTGCACAAAGATTCAGATTTGTTCCAAAGCCTTTGAACAAACCTTGCCATAATTTGGATGTAATCTTGGAATCTATGTCTAAAACTATTGCCTTAGGCACTCCATGTAGCCTGACAACTTCCTTCATGTATATCTTTGCATTGTGTGTTTCCTTGTGTGTTGTCTTTGCAGGAATAAAACGTGTTTCCTTAGTCAATTTTTCCACCACCACCATGATGGAATCGTGTTGCTTCATTGTTTTGGGCA
>JZKD02S2205938.1:151521-171884 GCA_000966675.3 Picea glauca | reverse complement strand
CATTGCCAATGATAAAGGTTTTAGGTCTTTGTTAGTTTTGGGGACTCAATGTTGATTATCAAAGCAATGATTGCTCTAGCTAGTCCAAGGGGGAACAAATTAAAATACATTGTCTCTCAAATCAATTGAGTCCTATCTCAAATCGACTAGGTCTCATTTTACCACATCAAGAGGGAATTAAATGGGGAGGAAAATCATTGGGCAAAGATTGTCTCTTCCTTAAGCCCAAGAGAATAAGTAAAAATGGGGATTTAAGCTATTGCTTAATCTCATAGATCTAATTGTTAGTGTACATTAATTGGCACTACAACCAACATGCAAGCATCATTGATCAACAATTGGACATGATTGGGGAAGGATGACACGAGGTGGCTTGATCCACATTCCCCTATAGCTTGGCAGGTCTCATTTGTGGTATTTCAATGCACAAAGATGAATTTACTCATGAAATATATGACAATGTCGATTATGTGCTCCACCTTGGGGCGTTTCTTTGGAAATCCAGCTTGGGTTTTGATGGGTCTGGGACTTGGTAGCGATTTCATTGTTCTAGTGGTAGGGTTTTGTGATTTATGGAGTTGACGCGGTGAGCCTTTTGGTGGGTGAAGTCTAATTCAAAGTTGTCTGAGGACTGTGGTTTTGGATAGCGCTTGGCTTCTAATGTTGGTAACTTCCTCTTATCTTTACACTTTGGCCAGGTAACTTCCTCTTGTCTTTACACTCTAGCCACGTAATCCCTAGTCCCTCGACTTTTCTCAATGGTTTTTTGTGTAAGTGGTGCTTATGAAATTTCATTCTGGAGCAACAGAATGGGTTAATATTGGATTTTGTTTTATTTTCATGGCTTGAAAATTGGCATTTCAATTTGGGAACTATTACTCTGATTTCTTGGCCAGTTGTCTTATTATGTTGATATAGTTCATTTTTCAATTATGTAAGTGTGGAAGGTGTGGTCAGGCCAACCATGGATAATGATGATATAAAGAAGGTTAGGCAGGTTCTTCGCAAGCATGGAGACATCAACCAAGCCAACAACAAATCATTAATGGAAATCTCCTCCAAAATTATTGAGCTTGAACAGGTTGATGCCACACATAATGCTAATATTATGATCCTTCTTCTACTTCAGAAACATTGAATTGATTCACTAGAGATAGAGTGCAACAATCTTCGCTCCCTAGTTCTCTCTCATTGTATGGATTATATTTCCTTCACCTCCAACAATCATGGCACCGAGAATTTGCCTCAACCAGGGATATTGGAGGATGAAACTATCCATCAAATTCAAGATCCTATGGAGATTGAAGGTCCAAGTTCCCCTCATTCTGGTGAGGGGAAAGAAGAACAAGGAAGCGTCCATTTTTTACTTAATTTGAATGTGTTTTCAAGTTATCTATATTTTATCTCGATATGTTAGACATGACACTAGTAGAAATGCTTGGCACTCTTGTTTGGAGGAGGTTTCATGTCTATAGTTGTTACTCCATAAATATGTCTAGTCTTGTGGAAGTTATATGAACGTTGTAGAATGTAATTGTTGCTAGCCTCGACATAGCCATCTTTTTTAATGAATATAAATTTATGTTTTGATTTAAAAAAATAAAAAAATATCACAACATTTAATAAAAACCCATATCATCGAATAATTAGGCGTAAAGTCATGAATATAGTTCGTTTCTATTATGTGTAGATCCTAGTACAAATTGCATCAAATTTTGTCTTTTGTTTTACAATATTTTAAAAAAGTATCTTACTTCTAAATCTTCTTGCCAGAGGAGCTGAGATGCAGATTGATGGGTTGTCATTTTTTTCTTCCAAATGTCAAAATAACCAAAAGATTGATTGGGCATTGAAAGAGAATATAACAACACAAATTTATTTGCATCATCCAATAAGGTCAAAGGGATTGGTTTCCTATAGTGGTTTAATTTATTTGGTTCAACATTTCCTCCTCCCCTTCTTAAAAAAAGACACTAAGTAACGAGACTAGCTAAAAATGAGTTAAATCCTAATTCATAATAGTATATGTGTCTATTAACTCTTCTTTAAGGGTGTCATAGGGCCCTTGATAGAAAGACGGTTGAGGTGCCTAGTTAAACCCTTTTGGTGCTAGCCAATCACAATTTGATATTGAGTCCTTCCACTGGAAGGACTTGTTATTCTTCCACTCTTTATCATGATGATCCTTTCCTTCAAGCAAGAAGTTGTCACATTTTCATGCATGAAACAAACTAAAACATAAAGCAATGTGTTCATAATCCATTAGATGTGTCCAACTACAATTCTTGATTTCCAACATAATTTTCTCAATTTTCCCTTTACTCAAATCAACAAAGATGTAGATTCGTGCAAATATTTTGTGTAACATTTGTTTAATATATGGATCCGAGGTAGTAAAACTTACCTAAGGAATTAGAATCGCTAAAATAGACCTGGGGCTCCAATATTCAAGAGGGAAGTTTAGTAATCTTATCCAAATTGGGACCTATGTTAAAGTTCCAACGCCTAGTTGAAACATGACACCCACGACTTTATAAAAAGGCCAACATTATCTATAAACCAAGGTTCCTTATGAAGAACCTATTCACATTATATTCCAAAATAAAATAAAAACCCTTAAGACAATAAATAAATCATAACTAAATATTCTAAGAATTTGTATTATGTAATCAAATTTTTTTATTGAAAAATATAACCCATTAAAACTCTAAATCATCCCATATTTAATTAGTTAATCCTCGCTTATCTCACCTATGCAATATCAATAATCAAAACTAAAATTGAAACTATCTTATCCATGCAAAAGGACAAGATGGGAGCCATAAAAGATAGAGAAAGAAATATTAATACCTGAACTAGCTTCAACTTTAAGTTCAACACTATCTTCAAAAGAGTACATATCTTCAATGTCCTACTCTGTCTGCGAGAAAAATCCTTCGCAACAATGTTGCCAATGCCTACTCTTTTGAAAACCAGGTAGGGAAAGTTTAATATGAACTTCGCTAAATGATCACCAAGACAACAGACATCGCTGGAAATTTCTAGCAAAGAGAACGACCAGAATCCCAAGGTCTCTTTGACGAGAATTAAAAAACCTCCCAGCATCAAAGAACCAGTCTTCACCTCTGTCTCCACCCACACGATTTCGCTTCACCTGTCGACCTGATGCTTCCAGCGTATATACAACCCCCAACCACACTATAATCCCCTCGCTTCACGAACAGAGAACGCAACTGAACCTGCTCTAGCCCTAAAATGCTAGCAAAGAACCCCTTTCTTGGATTACTCCCATATGTCAATTGTTGCATCATCCCATCGTATTGATTTCTTGTGCAAACACTAATGCTCTTCAACTGGTTGGGATGCATAGTGCGCTGACCATCCCTAGTCTACACCGTCCCACCCCTTATGGCTATTAAATGATGTGACATGAGTATCATTATGGGATGGGGGAGTACCCCAACTCTCCATTTTTATAACATGAGCCCGAGCTAAGGAAGGATGAAGGATGCATCTTTTGTGCATTGATCTGCTATTCCATTTAACTTTCGATGGATGTGGAAGAAGTTAACCTTGTCCAAATATACAAGCGCTTTGTGGATTCTCGCAATGAGAGTGCTCAGGGCCTTGTCGATAACATCATTCCCATGAGAGTGGATCTAGTAGGTTGGTGCCTACACAATATCTTGTTCAGTTGGAGCACATCTGAAGAGATTAGTGTCTCTAGTAGGTTGGTGCTTACACAATATCTTGTTGAGTTGGTGCTTCGCTGAAAAGATTGGTGTTTCTAGTAGATTGGTATCTCCACGCTTTTATAAAGATAAGTTTTTGTGGTTTTCTCCCACAAGGATTTCCAAATTAAACTCTGTGTTATATTATTGTTGTTATTATGGGGCAGATACACTAATTATTCATAATTGTACCATTTGTTTCTTATATATACCAATGAGATCTAGTTTTATAAATCATCAAGCATTAATTGTAAACACAAGGTGTAAATGAGGTTACCCCCTCAAAGTGGTATTTCCATTTATCATTTTATTATTAGCAACGCATGGCATTATTTATTCTTTTTGTTTTTATGTTATTTGGGATATTTGGTCCTTAACATTTGGTTCAAAGTGGACAATCCTAAGTTTGAGCTCCTTCAAACAAGCCATCTTGCCATTTTTATTATAAAAAAAATTGACTTATTTTTAGTAACTGAAAATTTTTAGGTGGATAGAGGACATAGCAAAGTACATTGGGTAAAATTTGACAATCTATTTCTCTATAGTTATGGAGTTACAAGCTATCCAAGTTAGGATTTTTGTCTAGTCCCCAAACTAGGCTTAAGCAAGTGGTTCAGGTAAAACAGTCATATATAAAAATTTCAAGATCCAAACCAAGTGCTACTAGTGGCATTAGAAATAAGATAGACTAGAGTGTTTTAGGTCCAAATTTCAGACCTATGAGGAAAATATTAGTGATGTGGTAGTCTATACAAGGTTTCTCTCTTGAAATAGGGAAAAGACTATAAGTGTTATTAATTACATCATAAATTTCACTAGGAAGGTCCAAATTGCATGGAATTAGTGGAATATTGAAAAGGAAATATCATAGTACATATTGAAAAAATTCCATCCATGTAGGATTAGAATTGGAGAATTTATAACATATTGAACATTGGCTAGAAGAATAGTCTTTGGCCCTAAGCCTATCATGTCTAGATGTAATAAGACAAGTACAACTCATGGAAAGTCTTCTAATGACTCATCCTTGAATCAAGAAGAGAATGAAGAGGTGGAATTTAATATGTCCAAGTTTGAAGATAGAATGGAGAGCTTGGAATCCACGATGGCAAGATGTGTTGGCATCCTAAATATGGTAAGTAAAACATAATTTCAAGGTTTTAAAGATGATCTCAAAAATAATATGAAAGACAAGACTGAAAGAAAAGATGATCTCAAAGAGATGGCTAGTAAAGATGATCTCAAAGAGATGACCAACATATCAGATTATATATCAGATTATCTCCAAAACCTCCTTATCCTAAATTTACCTCCTTGAGAAAAGGATAAGACGAATGAGAGGATTGAGTCCCAATCATAATGGAGAACATTTCATCACATTTGTAGAACAAGAGGATTGAGTCCCAAACAAGTGATCAATCATCGCTCCAAGAGCATGGCATTGCAGTTTCAATTCGAGGCATGTGAACTACTTCATTCCCAATATTAATATGAGCAAGTTTGATAGTCATGATTGCTAACATGAATATTTTGGATAGATAAATTATTTGATCTACATAAAGTGCCAACTTTACAAAAGGTAAATAATGCATCCTTATAATTAGAACTTGATTAATATGTATGGCATAGATGGCTTTATGACCTCAAAATGAACTCTATTGTTTCTTGGTCCATTTGTATAGATGGACTAATAGCACATTATGGGGATAGTATCATAAACATCTTCTTTGGATAAATGATCAATCTTAGGGAAAAGGGTCAAGTTATAGAACACATTCAACAATTTCAAAAGTTTACTCTTAAAGTGAAGAGCATTCTAGAGGATAATTTGTTAGATTTCTTTATGGGCACTTTAAAGGAGAGCGATGAACATGAGATGCATTTTCTAGAGCCTAAATCCTTGGAGAGGGTTTTCATTGTGGCAAAGAGAATTGAAAATAAAACTATGGCTACTAGAAGGGTTGTCATTGCCACTTATAGAGAGTACAATGTTCCCACTCATACCCTCACTCAACCCACAAAGTTTGACTCCTTGCCAAATGGATGAAAGAAGAGCAAAGGGTCTATGTTTTAATTGTGAAAGAAAATGGGTATAAGTGTGGTGAGAAGAAATTATTCTACATAGATTGGGAAGATGAAGAAGAATAAGAGTTGGAAGCTTTTGAAGATAAAAAACCAAACGAGACTATTCCAAACAAATATTCTCATGCTTTGGCCAACATTAGCACTCCTAAAACTCTCAAGATAGAAGGATATATCAAAAAAAGGTAATAATGTTGATTGATTATGATAGTGCACATAACTTCATCGACTACTAATTAGCCAAACTTCTCACTTGTATTATATATCCAACACTAGAGTTTTAAGTAAAGATTGTCGATGAAGGTACCATAAACTATTCAGGGAAGTGCAATAGTATTAAATTTATTTTGGGGGATTATCTTTTGGATAATCCAATGATTGAAATCCAAATGGTTGGTGTTGATGTGGTATTAGGGTTCAAATGGTTACAATCCTTTGGAATAGTGGGTTTTAATTTTCAGGAACTTTTTATGAAATTTTATTCAGAAAGCAAGAAAAATGAGCTTAAAAGTAAGCAAGGAAAACTATTTAAAGCAAAAAGCTCTAACATAATAACAAAATTGTTAAAAAGGGACAAGAATGAGTAATTACACAATTGACCTCGCTAGATATTCAAATATCTAAACCCTTTGCACCCTTGGATCTTCAAAGATTTATTGACAATCATTCCAAGGTATTTGCTAAGATACCCAAGCTCTTCATCCTACTTGAGAGCTCGATCATGCTACTGAACTAATCCTAGGGAGCCTTCCTCTTAACACCTAACCCTACAGATACCCCCATGCCCAGAAGAGTGAGATTCAACATATAATTCAATAAATGATAGAGGTTGGAATCATTTGACGTAACTAAATTTCCTTCTCATCACCAACAATGATGGTTTACAAAAAACTTGTTCATGACATATGTGTCTTGGTTGTAAATAACTCAATAAGATCACCATTAAAGATAAGTTTCACATTCTTTTCATTGGTATTATTAGATAAATTTCATGGAGAAACTTTATTACTAAGTTACATCTTCATTCAAGATATCTTCAAATTAGAATGAGGGATGAAGACGTCCCCAAAACAACCTTCAGAACACATGAAGGTCATTGTAAATTTATGGGGATGCCTTTTGGCCTTAATAATGTGTTGACTAGACAAAATGTATCACCAATAGTAAGGGTTTTACCTTGGGAAGGATTCCTAATTAAGCTCCTTATCCTTTGAAATATGGAACCATCAAATGTTGGCCTCCCTACCATTAATATTTTGCTTTTATAAAAAAGAAATTGTTTTAAATTGTAAAATGCAATGAATGCAAATGCAAAAATTATTTTATTCCAGATGTAATATAAGTTCCTAGCTAAGATTCTATAGGAATTAAATGTTTGAATATAAAACCACATACATCACTAGAATTATCCACATAAACTTATTTAATGTGAAAAAATGAAAAAAACATAAATAATCAAACATAAAATAAGGATAACCTATGGTTTAAATACTAATTGTAATCTCATATCCAAGATAAGTGAACAACCATTTGCACTGAGACAATAAGAATAAATGTGATGCAAGTGCATCGCCATCAGCATTCAATGAGGCCAAGTGGAGGACAGCTTAGCATCCACCGTGCACATTTAAAATGGTTTTTGATCCCAAGGAGAGAGTGTTGTTTTGATGTTTTAAAAAGTATTGTAATTAAAGACCTTTTAATGTTTTGAGGCTAGAGCCATTGTAAACAATCCAAGAGATTGTAATTTATTTAATGCATAATGGATTGTACAGATATTGAGCATCGACTCGTATCCGGATTGTAAATGCCCATTTATTATAATAAGGCTTAGTAGGTGAAGGTTTTAATTATGATATGATAGAACTAAGGTAGGATGGAGGGAAGGCTCGAGAAGCCCCTCATGTAGAAATATATGTAATCTATGCCTAGAGAAGGCTGATGAGAATCGTTGTTGTTACTGCTGAAGATTATTGTATTTTTTTGTTGAAGCTTGTTGAAGAAACCTTGTTGGAGAGTTGTAAGAACTTGTGTACATATTTTTTGAATGAATATAACAGAGGAGATTTGCTTCCAAATGTTTGGGTTTGTTTATCTCTGAAGTTCTTTGGGTAATGTTGTGTTTTACTTGTTTTATGTGATTTTATGCATGTATGTGCATTTCTTGGTTAGAGGAATGAACCTTTGATGTTCTATAAGTTTCAATTGTTTCTCTCTGAGACCTTGGTGCAAGGAGTGCACAGTGCCACTCAAGGAGTGCGAAGGCAGAGTCATTGTCCGACTCAATAGCTCAGGAGAGATAGCATGAAGTTTTGCAAAGTGAGTGCAAGGAGGCATGTATACTCAGTGGAGTATAGAATCTCGAGAAGACCCGTGCAAGGTGTGCACAGGGCCAACACTTAGCAAAGTATTGAAATAAGTTCCAAGGAAGATGAGCGCAAGGAGTGCGCAAGACGGTTTTTCCAAAATTATTCAAGTCTGAAGTCTTTCAAAGTATCAAAGAAGCACAAGGAGTGCGCCAGGGGTTCGAATCACTTAGAGTGATTGAGCCAAAGAGAAATTGCAAGCAAAAGTCCTTTAAGGAAGAATATATCTTGTTTGAAGGATGGATGAACGAGATCCGTTCGGGAGGATCTAGGGTCTTTCGTGACCGTCAGATCTGGAGAAGGTGCGCAAGTATTAACCCCTGAAGTACTTCGGACTTCACGAGTTCGGAGATTTTTCATGCTTAGGCGCAAAGGGGATAGGACTCTTGAAGTCCCGGCGTCTGAAATCGATCTGGACCGTCCATTAGAAAGGATACATGTTCGCAGATTGGAGGTAGTCCGAAAGTACGACTATCCGGAGGAATTGGGGCGTGGTTGCAAAAACACGCAAGACCTCCGAAGCTCTGAAATTTTGGGCGCATCTTGGTCGTTGATAGTGAGTACATGTGTCAATAGATCTCGGACTTCACGAGTTCGACATTCCGAGAGAACGGAGGTTCAAAGTCTTGTGGATCGAGAACCCCCGAAGTCTTGAAGCCCATAGCAGATCCAGATCGTCAATTTACAAGGACACATGGAGCGTAGATCCAGTACTTCGGAGTTCAGCTCTATGGAGGTTTTGTTGGTGAAAGTGGCGAGAACTCCCAAAGCCCGAAGCCCTGGAGTTTCTATGGTTCATTGACGGGGGCATTGAATCTAGACCGTTGATCACCATGAATTCGGCATTCGCGGATTCGGGAGGAAGTGCAAGTTCAGTGTGGAAAATCTCTAAAGCCCGGAGAGAACATCAGTCGTCAATCCGAGACAGACGCCAACGGTCTGATCTTCCTTGTTCATCTGTTCGCGGATTTGGCCTTCGAAAGGATTGTGGTGTGTTTCTTTTAGAACTCTCGAAGCACAAATCTCTGGAATTCCCGCATACCGTTGATTCAAGGCGCGGTTTATAGACCATCGATCTCATATTGTTCAGAGTTTCGTGTATTCGTCATTCGCAGGGATTAGAGGGTAAAGTGATGAGAACTCCCGAAGCCCGAAATTTCGAAGTCCCAAATTCTTTGGTAAATTGAAAGCTAGTCCACAGTTTTGGCCCGAGGTCACATGTAAGACTCCGTTGGAGTATTAGGACCCTCGTGAATTTGATTTTATGTGCAGGAAAAAGGGAAAGGACCTGTGAAGAAGCATTTTGAGGGCTCAGCAGGAGCCCAAGAGCTAATTCAGCGCCTTAGTATAACGATCCTTAGACCAAGAGGTCGCGTGAACCCCTAGGAGTGGTGGGGGTTTGCATCAAAATGGCTAAATCCCTGGAATAATCCAAAAGCACTAATAAATATTTTTAAAGTATCCCAATGTTATGCAAATAAAGAATAATCTCTACAAACTGTAAGTTGAAATTGACACTTCTAGAAAAATTGGCCCAAAAATGACTTTGATATTAACATTCAGAAAGAAATTCCATACAATGAAAAAGCCAAAAATCATTTTCTCCTTAGAATTATATTTATAGAATTTTTAAAAAATAATTGTTTCTTCATTTTTTAAAGTAATTGTTTCTTGATTCCTTCGTTGTGAAAGAAATCGGTGTTTTCTCTTCACAAGCTATGATACGATGTGAAATTCATAGAGAACCTAGCTAGAGTAATTCACACAAAGCTTGCAAAAAGAACCAAAGAAAAAGAAGCAAGAATGAGAAAAATAATTGATAATGAATGTGTTAATTGTATTACAAGAGTGAGTAATAAATACATTGATAATACCTAATAATAGGTGAATGCGCCATAGATATATACATGACTAAGAAAATGCACCATAGTTAGTGATCTAGAGTGATGTAGACACTCACTGATAGAAACTAGAGTTATATGCCACCTAGTCTAAGTCAATTGTAAATGCAAACCTCAATTAATTGAGTCACACGTGTGGAGAAAAGAGAAAAGCATGCATGCACATGGTATGTGAATTCCTAGCCCCATGCATGGAATATGCACACTCCTGGTGATAAAATAAATTGTTGAATGTATGAGTTGTCCTCCATTAGTTAACCAAACTCCTAACTGAATTCAAACTGAAGAGGGAAGGCGCCCTACTTTTTAGAAGGCACCCTATTTTTTAGGAAAAAAATCCTAAAAATTAGGAGACCCTCACAGTGACTAGAAAACTTAGGGAAAAAAGGAATTAATAATCACTGGGTGAGTGTGTAATATCTGCAACGCCCCCCCCCTGAACACAACTATGGTGTAAATAAAGAATGGGTCCCGGCTATAAGGCCATGCTAGGTACTCATTTTACAATGTATCTAAATGAATGAACACTAAAAAAATGAGGAAAGAGAGAAAACCTCACGGGAAACCCCCTCAAAGTAAAATGCATCAAAAATGAAGAAGGAAAGAAAGACAAATGCTAAGCAATTGTATCCTTCACTCCAAGGAGACCTCACAAATGTGCAAGTTTATACTTGGTGAAGATTTTGTTGAAGATGTAGATGTTTGTACAGATCTGATGAAGAAGATGTGTCAATGAAATGTCTACATATATCGACCTTATTTTATTGGAAAGAATGATATCCAAATCCCATACCATGTGAAGTTTGGGTGAAACTTTGCAAATAGTGTGGTCGTTTTCGGAAAAACCATGAAAACTTGTTGATTTTAAAATGTTGACAACTTCACTTCCCGGACTTCGTTTCAAACATTTTTTTTTTAATTTGGTATTTTTCGAAGAGAAATTCAAATATCCATTTGTTTCTACATTTTTTGCTTATAAAGTTTCATAATTGAATTTGAAGTGTGCCTCCTTCTTTTCTTCATTTGAAAAATATGCAAAAAGACCAAAAAAATCTTCCTTTCTTTGGCCAAAGAAAGAACTCAGCTCTGATCTAATTTGGAGGATACATCATCTCAAATGTCTAGAACAAGAGGCTGTGCAGAAATCTCTGCATGTGGCTCATGATATGAATGCATGCATATTCATCCAGGATCCAGAATTCTATGCATGTGACTCCTGGATGAATGCAAGCATGTGGCTCCTGGATGAATGCATGGCGTACACAGAAGTCTCTTCAAACTGAGAAGCTTGTTCTTCCGGTGGATTTTTTGTTGGATTTGTCTAGTCAATATCTTCCATGCATTATTCACAATCTATATTTATCCTGAATAGTACCGCCAATTTGGTCCATACTTCGTTTGGAATTGAGAATGATAATTCCTCTACATGATATTGAATTTCAGGAGAAACAGAGATCTAGATAAGTCTGAAATCCATATCTGGTCTGTTGAGAAAACCATTTTTCTCATCGGTGGAATCAGGCTCTACTTCTATTGACATGGTTTTTTGGTATAAGCCTCTACATCTGAGAAGAAATAGATCTTTGGCTTCCAGTCGAAATAATTGTGCAACGTAAGAAGTCTTGACGACGGAAAATTCATTCTTTCTGACTGTTGCAATCTATGTACCTACAAATAAGTGCTTATGCACCTTCTCCTAGAAACAAAGCTAAGATACCATGTGAAAGAAATCAGTGTTTCTCTTCACAAGCTCTGATACCATGTGAAATAAACCAGTGTTTCTCTTCACAAGCTTTGATACCATGTGAAAGAAAACAATTTTTTTCTTCACAAGTTCTTATACCATGTGAAATTCACAGAGAACTTAGCTAGAGAAATCCACACAAAGCTTGCAAAAATAACCATAGAAAAAGAAGCAAGAATGAGAGAAAGAATTGAGAATGAATGTGCTAATTATATTAAATGAGTGAGCAATAAATACATGAATAATACCTAATAATAGATGAATGTGCCATAGATAGTTGCATGGCTAAGAGAATGTGCCATAGTCAGTGATCTAGAGTGATGTAAACACTCATTGACAAAAATCAGAGTTATATGCCACCTAGTCCAAGTCAATTGTCAATGCAAACCTCAATTAATTGAGTCACACATGTGAAGAAAAGAGAAAAGCATACATGCACATGATATACGCCCTCTAATCCTCATGCATGAGATATACGCCCTTCTGGTGAGAAAAGCAACTACAGAATGTATGAGTTGTCCTCCACTAATTAACTGAACTCCTAACTAAAGTCAAACTGAAGAGGAAAGGTGCCCTACTTTTTAGGAGGCACCATACTTTTTAAGGAAAAATACCTAAAATATAGGAGACCCTCACAATGACTAGAAAACTTGTGAAAAAAAGAATTAATAATCACTAGGTGAGTGTGTAATATCTCTAACATTCGGTTAATGAAATATAAAGTGATTTTAAAAACATAACCTTTGAATAAAACAAAGTGCTTGAAATAAAAAGACATTGTGCCTTCCTTTTGTCCTTTTCATGGATGTAGGCATCTCATATTTCATAAATTCAATAAAGGCTCATTGCACATGGAAAAACGAGCTACTCTAGTCCCACTTCATACATGATACTCTCTTGTGTTATTTGATCCATTTTCTTTCAAGGTATTAAGAAAAGATTTGATGAAAAAGGATTCATTGGAAGACATTGAGATCAACTTCTTCAATCTCTTTAGTCACAATTGGTGTGTTTCCAATGAAAAGTCTTTCCAACTAAGTATTGTCTTTAAAGGAAGTAATTGCTTGCTCAACTAGTAGCAGTTCTTTTGGCTCACCAAATGAAGGAAGGCTACAATTTCAAATTGTTAGTTCAGCAGCTTGCCACAGTTGGTGACACTTGTTAAAAGTATCATCAACATCCTTTCCTAATTTGACAGAAGAACTTCCAATTGCTAAGAGTCATTTTATGGAGATCCATTTCTTTGTTTCTTATCTTTGGAATTTATTGAGGGACATCTAAGTGTTCTTGTTTCCATTGCTTAACTAAGTTGAAGCCCAATTATACTCCTTGTTTCTTTGGCATCTACATCAAACTTTTTTTTTCTCCTCTTATTGTTTCTTTCTATGTTGGTCTTCTTGTCTTCTTTTTCATTGTTGTATTCCATCTAAAACTCCTCATACAAAATTTCCCTTCTCTTTACTTGTCCTTCTTCACATTCCTCGTGGGTATAGGGCCATGGATAATTAACTTGGACAAAATGGTTTAATACCACTTTCACCATATCATGTCTCTTGAACCTTTCTTCCCTAAAATTACACTCTAATATGTCTTTAGCTTCCATCATAGAATAAGTGCAATTACTTATCCCATACATTCCAATATCCAATAGATAAGAAGGGAAAAGTTTATTTTGATCCTTATTCAAAGAAGCATTGAACCCATGCAGTATAGTTTGATAAGATATTTCTCTTATCACTAGTCTATCATGCACAAATTTTGGTAGAAGTCAACTTTAGTAGCCCTATATATCCTTATGTATTTTTTTCTAGGTTATGCTTCCTAGGGAAAACCCCCAAGTACCTCCCCTCATTTCAAGGATGGTACCCACAGTAAACCCTAGAATCTTCAGGGCACAAGGTCGATCAACAACAAGCTCAAAGCTATTACAACAATATACTCATCGTGAGATCAACATGTCACTTGAAGGAATTGAACCTGGGTGGGGTGGATAAAAATCATTCCTCCCAACCACCCAAGCTAAACCCAATTGACTCCAAAGATCCTTATGTATGTGTGTTCAACACTAATATACCAATCTCCAATTGAACTTATTAATTTCATGGCTTCCTTAGAACATTTGGGGCTCAAGGATGGCTTACAAAAAGTCAGTGAGAATAATCGAGCAATAAAGTGATCACATATCCTAGAAAATTGTCATTTGTATTTGTGTTCTCATAAATATCGATAATAAAAATTCACGGGAATTTCATATGGAATCCAATTCCACCCAAGTCCCGCAAAAAGGTTTGTTGCACAAATGATGTTTATGAAATAAAGGGCCATGTAGAATTCTTGAAGGTCCTCTTAGGAAACTTCTATAACTTTGGTTATGACATCTGACATTTTAACCTAAATGGTGGATCCCCAATTGAAAATAGATATTTTTTTAACTATATCTTATATTAGTGGAACCCAAGCTTCCTTAAAATTAGAAGCATCCTTTTCTCCATACAATCTATTGATCATGGCAATGGCACATCTAAAAGGTTCCCAAATGAGCTAAATTGGATGGGGTTGATTATCACGAATTCTAAATTGCTTATCTGATTTCTACCATTTTTTGACCTCCTTTGAAAAATGTTTAGCCTTATTGAATTCCTCCACCCAATCAGTGGTCAATGCTACCTTAGGTCTTACAAACTTATAGTATTCCTTTAAATCCTTTTCTTGAAAAGAGGTAATACAAATCCCTACTTCATTGACTATAGTTTTGTTGTTTAGGTCGACATGATCAACAATCCATCTTATCATCTCAATGCAAGGAAATATAGTTGGACTAGCTACCACATTATGAATTTGTGACCTCCAAATTTTCTCATATGCATATAGTTACGGATCTTCCTCATGTCCTGGTAGTCCAAATAGTAGAGAATGTGCTTCATCTTTGAAAACTATATCTCCCCCCATTAAGGACTATGCTTCAATCCTATGTAATTCGAGGCATAAGATAAGTTCATCCTATTGGGGTATTTATGCTCTCCTACCAAAGAAGCTTCTTCTACTATGCCCTCTTTCTACTTTTTTTGGGTAGATTTCTTTTTCAGCAACATGGTATCTAGATATGGCCAATCAGAGTGATCCAAAAACTAAGCAAGGTTTCAAACATTCAATTCTTAGTGACTAGAAACAATTCAATGATAGCCTTTTGTGCTCTAAAACTTTGTATGCAATGTAAGAGTAGTTGACTATATTTTGAAGGAAATTAACTTTTGGAGCAGAGACTACATGTTACAAAAATCCATTTGAGATTGAGGGTATATGTATGCATGTAAGGTTACATACTTGAAAGATCATGGTCATGACTCCTATGAATAATAAAGTACAGTTTCCATTCTAAGGTATCCCAATAATGTTAATCATGAAATCAATGTGAAAAATCCCCAACTCTAGGTGACTAAAGTCAATCAAAAAAAGTAGATTGTTGAATTTAATTTACATAGACGTAAATTTCAGACCGTAGCATTAATCACACAATAGATGGAAATCAAATAGCGGAAGCATAAAAGTTGATTTCACATAACACAAGTAATTACTCCTTCAATAATTGCTTTCCATTTCTTTGATAAACTAACAAGGAAACCCCCACAAGTTGTCCAAGAAACAACACTACACAAATACCAAAAAATCACCTTCGATCTTGAGCAAAACAACTTGATAACAGAGTACAGTCTGTTGAAAAAATAGAAACAACAATTTTCTATTGTACGGTATTGTTGTACAAAGTGTACATTTGTTGTACCGATTTCGTACAACTATACAGATCCATATTTTTCTGCCCATATGATTGTACAGACTTTCGTACAACTATACAAAACTCTGTGTTGCCTGGAAATGCCTCTTTCTTGGTTGGATGCACACACACTCTGTCTCTTTCAATCGCTCAACCTGCTCAATTGTTCACGTGTTCTATTGTGTGTTTGAATTCTCTATCTTGACTTGTCTTTGTAGTTTTAGTTGATACCAAAACCCTAATATATTTTTTATATTACTCCTAGTCTAAGTCGTGCATGTATGAAATGCACTTTTTAGACTCAACTCCTAAAAACAAGACTTTCGCTTTTTAACTAAAGTGAATTACAAAATAGAATCACTTTTTCAAAAATTGAATTACTTTTCGAAAATATATCGAACTAATTCATGTCCAAGCTATAATTCTCAACACTCCCTCTTAGCGAGGAAGGAATTTTGCACCAATCCAAGTTTGTCTATGAAGTGCCTCAAAACTCCCTTTTTCCAAGGGCTTTTTCAAAATATCATCTACTTGTTGATCCATGGGAATATATTGGAGATTCATTGATCCCTTCTGAACCATGTCTCCTATGAATTGATATTTGATCTCTATATCCTTGGACCTGTCATGAAACACTAGATTCTCATAGTGTTTGATAAAAATATGACTATCACAATAAATGACCATGGGATCCAACTCCTAATCAAACAATTCTGCAAGTAACTTGCGAATCCAAATGGCCTCACAATTAGTTAAACTAGTTGCCATGTATTCTTCCTCTACTAAGCAAAGTGCCACGGAAGTTTGTTTCCCCTTGAACCAAGATATCATCGTTGATCCCAAGCTAAATCTAGCAACACCTTAAGGTGCTCTTCATCTCTGTTGCAATACCTGTCCAATATGATTCTGTATGCCCCTGCAAATTCACTTCACCATCTCCAATATATCTCAGACCATACTCCATTGTGCCCCTCAAATAATTGAGTACATGTTTCGTTTCTACTTGTTATCGTGTAATTTGTACTTGCCCAAAGCCAAATGCAAGTGAATACTAAATTGGTGTAACAAGGTGGATGTCCTATCACTGTGACATTAATAAGACACCTCTCTCTATTTAGGAGTAGTACCCCAGGGGAGATGTCCCCAGTGACTTGGGAGTTTGAGAAGGCTAAGGAAAAAGTATCAAGAAAGTCCCACCCCTCTCATAGGTCACTCTAATAAAAATTTCCAAGGGTTTTAATGAGATGAAGCAAAATAATATTTAAGTGTACCTGCCCAGAACAAGACAACAAGAAAAGATGTTATTTGCAAGTACCATATAATGTTAATGCATCATAAAACCATAGACTTTTGATCAAATGAACAAGTTGATAGAAAAGTTGAAGCAATAGAAGTATTTATAAAAACAATATATATTTAGCAGCAGTGACACAATTATGCCTCAATAGTGCTTCAAAAATGACAAGAAATGATGGCATAAAATTGACAAAGTGATAGTAATTCTTAGAAGAAATGATAGCAATGTATAATCAGCGTTAAATCTTGCTTTTAAGATGAATTTGTTGTTGTTATAGATGGTTGTAGCAATCTTTTGCATCAACAGAAAATTAGTTAGTAGGTTAGTCTAATCTAAAGTTAGAAATAGTTAGTAAAAGTCTTAAAGTAGATGGTTTAAGAGTTTGTTTGGTCAATCAATCACTTGCAAGGTGTGAACTAGTGCCTTTTAGGGTAAATGGAGTCAAAGTTTGCAGCGGAAATTCTTAGAAGAAAACAACAAATGATAATGGATGAACTAAAGGAAGGGTAACATGATTGAGGTGATATAACCTAAGGCTTCAATATTTAAAACACTAGAAGGAAAAAATGTTGGGAAGTAGGTAACCCTAGGCCCAAACGATTTCCTTCTTCTTTAGATCAAGCTTGGAATAAAATGTGTGAAGCTAATGAAGCAATGCTACTGGAGTACTACAAAGGTAGGGCTCTAGCACATTCTTCAAGGGAGATGTACTCTAGCAAAATCAAGTAGGTGAAAAATTATAAAGAAAAAGACAATAACATGTGTTTTTATCCTAGGGTTTCAAACTATCAATTTCATAATCTTAGCAATGAATAAGAAAATGTACCATAACCATTCATAATAAAGAAAGATTGCATATTTTTACTTACTTCATCAAGAATAATCTAGCCACAAACCCTAGTTGAAGACTTTCCACCATGAAAATGCAAAAATACACAAAAAATAGCCTCTTCCAAGAGTTGTGCACCACTTAATTTCAACCAATAAGCCTTAAAAGAGGTCGAATTTCAGACCTCACACTTGTGTGAGTGAAAGATGCCGAAAAAATGAGAGTCTTAACTATCTATTTATACAATATGAATGACCTTTAATTACATTTTAGGTCAAAAAAGGCTGACATGGCCAATTCACATCAAGAATCCAGTTTTACATAAAATTAACGATTCAAAATCCTAATTTGCCTTTAGGGATGATGCCATGCCCCTCCTAAGGTGACATTAGGCCCCATCATGAACGTTAGGCCTCAGAAGTGAGATGTTAGGCCTCAAAAAGCCTCAAAAACTACCACACGTGCCAACCAAGTCGTCCTCATGCCAAAACCCTAATTGGATGACATCAAGGCTTAAAATGATGACGTCGGGGGCCTTCAAGGGCCAACGTCATGGTGGGAGGGAAAGACCCCTCTAGGTCCAGACCTACCAAAGTGCCTCTGGTGGAACGTCCTCATTTTTCTCTAGTGCAAGCCTCTGGTATCCCTTTGCCCCTGGCTGAGGTCACAACATCCATTTGGTGGGCTTTTAGCCCCATGGAGGTCTGAACTAATCATCTCCCCATATGTACATGTTCGTTGTGCATGGTCCTGCAACAACAACAAGTACGCCCTCCATGGGCTCATAAGTCACAGGGATCATAGCAATGTCAATCACATCTAATAATCAAGTTACTCAAACATGTGCATCAAACCCCCCTTTACCCAGACAAATGCTCAAAGACGTTATGATATTTAACAAGTCGGGTTTGGAGAAGATCACGGGATGTCCTATTGGGCTAATCCTCCTCAGGTGTGGGATGTTTCCCAAGTGAAGACCAATCTAGGTCATGTAAATGCATGAGATGGTGTAGGGAATGTTTGGGCAAGGGGTGCAGTGATAACAGGGAAATGTAGGTCTTACCTGTGGGTGCCTCTGTAGAGGGTGAGTTGGACCTTGTCATGGATGCCATTGTTTCCTAGCCCATTCAATGTATTTTACTCGTTGTCTTATTGTTTTTTCTTTTCAAGAGAATAGTTGGAGGACACTGTCCTCGTGTGGTGACCAATGGTGACAGTGTTACCCATAAGCATTTCACAGAAATGAGAAGGTTGGCTCGCGATGAGACCCCCTTTCTCTTGGCTATGCCACCAAGAGCCACTACCTCGGTTTTGTGACCAGATGGATGGCAGTGTCATACCGCTACATGCCCATGGACCTAATAGGCCGGCTCATGATGAGACCTCCTATCCACCAACTAGGGGTTGAGTTTTATTTTATTTTAAGGGCCCCTTTTATTACTAAGAAGCATTTTATTGCTTTCTTAGGAATCCTTGGGCAAAGCATCTCAAGGTTTAATCTTGGATTTTAACTTTTTCCAGCTACTTTTACCCTCTGGGCCTTTAGCCCCTTCTTCCCACAAGGTAAGGTACAACCCTTACTAGCTTGGAAAACCCAATGCCCGAACCAATGTAGGGGAAAGATGAGAGGGATAATGATGAAAATTGGTAAGTATGGAATGGGCGATGACCTTTCATATACCCACCCAATGGCAACTCATCCCCAAGGGAACCAACTTACTAGGGAACTATGTCATCCCCCCAGATATGGACAAGTGAAAGAGCATAATTTCCAAGAAAACGCCATGAAACAAAAGAGAATTCAATGCACATATTCAAATGTTTTGAGAATCAGAGTGACACATAACATGATACACGGACTCATTACCTCATGGAGCAATACCCACTGCTACTTCAGAACCAGGCCGATGGGATGGATGTTGTTGCTGCTGATAGATAGGAGGTGTTGAAGAAAAGATGGGCCCTCCAGGGCCAATCTCAAGTCATATGGCTCTCGGTACTCCATGTCTAGGACCTATGGGCCTCGAGACATAATATCCTTAGTTATCCATAGGATAGGGGATAACATCTGGGTCCAACTCGGGGACATGTGCTCACCATAGAGCGCATGAGAACCTCAACATCTCTGGCATGACCTGAGATCTGCTAGATCTCAACAAAGGCGATTAGTGAACTTTTGGGGTGGTGATATCACCCCTAGCTCATATATAATATAATGAATATAAGTAAGCAATCATATATACAAATGGAAATAAAACTACACTACTCTAGCATGATATGCAAATGGTATATACAATGAATGCAAATGCCTACCTACTTACCTATACTTACATGTGAAGTCAAGTCTTGACCCCTTGATGGGGTTTGAGGAGGTTTCCACTAACCGGTAATGGATGTCTTCTTCCTTCCAACATGGATAGATAATAGGCATCATTGACTGAATTCATTCCGACTCTGAAAGGTCCAAGCCAAAATTGTGCACTGCCTTTGATGTTAGTAGGCTCTCCCTTTTTGTATCCCACATCTAGACTGTATCTCCCTCTTGGTAATCCTTTGTTTTGAATTTGGTTGTTTCTTATATAACTCTAGTATATTGTTTTGAGGGAGGAGGGTGGGATTTTGTTGTGAAGACTTCCTAATG
>JZKD02S2205938.1:124921-136099 GCA_000966675.3 Picea glauca | reverse complement strand
TTCTTTAGTTCTTACTCTACAATCTAATAAGCAAATTCTGGAATCTATCTCAATTGAATCAATTGGGATTCCAAGGAATTCCAGTAGGGTAGAAAAGATATGAGTTTGGAATCTTGTCCTCCGTTGTTTTCCGCATCCATGCAATGTATAGTCTACCCAAGCATTGAGTGGTCCCCTATGCTTAATAATTACCATATTCAAGGATTGGTGTCTCTAGCACTACATTTAGATGTCTCCCTTGTAAGGCCTCTCGAGCTCACATCATCAAAGAATGAAAGGATCATGAAAGTTATGAAGCATTTTAAGTAGGATAGGAATGTGGGCCCTCCCCCTGGATAAATGATTTCCCCCAAGACAAACCCTCTTTCTCTCACTCTGTCCATGGCACTACAATATCCCATCCTGGAATTGATACTTACATTCCTAACTCTAGTCATGCCTCCATGGTTACCAAGCTGGTAGAGAATAAACCTAAGACAGAGATACTCTCCATATACCATTTCAGATCTCCTAAAATCTTGGTCGAAGAATCCAACATTGGAGAGGTGGCAAGTGGTTTGGGACAAGATGATGGACAATTCACTATTATTACTCCTAGAAGAAGATCAATTGTGAAATTGGCTCAAAAGAAGGTCGAGCATGAGATTAGGGGTGCTAAACAACAATCGATAATTGATGCCCTTAAAGTTGGGTCAACCCTAAGAAGAGGTAAATAATGTTAGTCCTATCCATCAATATTTGAGGGTTGGGATCCTTCCAAAAAAACTGTCCTTAAAACACCTCTTCAAACTTCATAAATCAAACATTATTTTGATCCAGGAATCCATGTTAGATGCAGAACATTCCAAAAGTATTCTTGCTTCCTTTAGGAAAAACTAGCATTTTGTAGGATTAGATTCAATTGGTAAATCAAGGGGTATTGTAACTAGGTGGAACTCCTCCCTTCGTAACTAAATCATTATCTAATTCCTGCAAGCACTTGGACCGAATCAGACTTCCTTGAAATAAGAAAGATCACTTTTTTGGTTAATTTGTAATAATAATAATAATAATCTATTTTTTAAGGTCACAGCCAAGCCAGACACCAAATTGGTGTATGAGACCCCCTTGTTTGTGGGACAAGGGACCCCCTTCGTCCAACGATTAGATTGGTAAAGTCCATATTATATGGTTATTATATGGACCCTATAATGAAATAAAAGGGCAATGAGATGAGTTATTTGCATGGGACTTCTTAAAAAAGGAGTATGTCATTGTGGGACATGAGCTAAATTTTGTAACTTGAAGATCTTAAAGATGGGGAGAAGCTACCAAAATGCACCCCTCAATAGGTTATTTTCTTCATAATAGAATTCAAGCTTGTGGGATGTGGAGCCTATTAGCCGAGTGCCAACATGGAGGAATCTCAACTTCGGGAGTGAGGGGTTCTCAAAAATGCTAGATATATTATGAAAAGTTATTCACCAACTCTAACATAATCAAATCACGGATTGGTTGTGGAGGTTTTTCTAACCATTCTCCAATCTTTCTCCAAGTGGGAAAGGACGAAGTCAAACCATGGAGCTTATTAGCCGAGTGCCAACATGGAGGAATCTCAACTTCGAGAGTGGGAGATATCAAAAATACTAAATAGATTTTGAGAAGTTATTCACCAACTCTAACATAATCAAATCTTGGATTGGTTGTGGAGGATTTTATAACCATTCTCCAATCTTTCTCCAAGTGAGAAAGGATGAAGTCAAACCATCTGGCCCATTCAAATTCAATCTGATATGGCTTAAAGAACAAGAATTTGTGAAGTTTGTTAAGGAAGAATGGAGACATTTCTGTCATACTATACAAGAGTCAACAAGGTTTCAATTTGCTAAGAACTTCATAAGGTTCAAAAAAACAACTTTATCTTGCGCTAAAGAAAAGTATTGGGCCTCGAAGGAACGAATGGGAACAAAATTATCTCAATTGTATGGCCAAAATTTTATGGGGATCTTCTTCGATGATGAAAAGCGCAGCCTTATGGTTAGCTCAAAGACATGAGAAAGTAAAAATTTTCCAAAATTATGCAAAGCAGAGAAGACATTAATACCATTATACCATTAGGGAGATGAAACAAGAAGATGGTACAACAACTAGAAGATTTAAGGACATAACATATCTAGGGATTTTAAGGATTTTATATGAAGGTTTAAAGGTTACTCCAAAGATTAAAAAAAAAAGCCAAGGCAAGTAATTTTCAGTTGGACAAATCTTATCCATGGCATTTTTTATGGTGCATGCCAAGGTGTCCCTATATTATGTGGTGTTGGAAGAGTGATATACCTCTATAATTCTCATAAGATATATTTTAGAATTGGTCTAGGTGAAGGAAAAAATAATTTGGCAAAATGGATGGCCCCAGTAATATATTTGAGGTTGGTTGTTGAACAAGGTATTTGATAGCTAGTTTTTGGTAAACTTGGTTATTGCTTGGGAAACCATAAATATAGGTATGCATCACCCAAGTCTAAGACCCTTCTTTGATAAAAGTTGAGCTACTCAAGCTAGTTTTTTCCAACTATCTCCTTTGTACACATCTACACAGAGCACTAGAGTCATCTAAAGGTACCTAGTAGACCGCTTAAGAATATGTTGGAGTTCCTCCTCCAGTAACATTAGGATCCCTTCATGCTTTATGATTGCTTATAAATTGTCTCTCAAAGCTATTTTGTTGACTCTTATATGATTTTTTTTCTACATGGTGTAATGTGGGTGTCAACCCCTATTTTGGTTTAAACTTTCATCTGATGTAAACCAAGGACCTAATGTTTGAGGATTGTTTAGACATTTTAGGATTATACAATATTTTTTGGACCTTGGGTTTGAGGATTGTTTAGACATTTTAAGATTATACAATATTTTTTTATCTTGCCCATAGAGGCAATATTTGATGTAACATTTTATTATCTTAAAAAAAGTTACATCTTAGTGTCATCTTCTTGAGATGGGGTTGAGGATATCCACCCTCCAAGAATGATAGTGTCTAACTCACTATTTAAGAGTGTTTTATGTTTCTATTTGATATGTATGGTTTTGTTTCTTTTTCATTGGAGATGATGAGCATTGTTTTTATGAAGTATTTTCGATTTTAGGGAAGGGACCTTGGTGCCTTTCGTGGTTGAATTCAAAACATAACTTTTTTATTTTAAGTAATGAAAAGCGTCATGACTTCTTTTCTTGGGAAAAAAAATCATGTGTGAGACCCAAGGAGTTAGCAAAATTGATTGTTTCCAATGGCATTGGGCATTTATATTGCACTCTGAAGAGCCTTAAGCTAGGCCAAAAATTAAACTAAAACACATCTAAGGGAATGAGCATCTATGTGATAAACTCATCATAGAAGGAGGCATGTAAAAATATAAACCCTAAAGACTACCAAATAAAAAATAAAATTATATGAGTGTGTGTGTGCGTGTGCACTTTTCCCCGTTTCACCTCGTGCTCCTAGTCTTGGAGTTGGGCGGAGAGGAACCCCCACACTTACCTCTTGGAAGGATTCACATCTAGTGCTTAATGAAGAGGTTGAAAACACCTTTAGAAAATCCATGGAATGCTTGACTAGAGTGATCGACACAAAAACTAATCCTCTAAGTTCTACATTTCCAACCATGTTTTGACCTTCTCCAAAGAGTTCTAAGAATATGAGCTCATCCTATAATCTGTGCACTAGAAGAAACGCTTTACCTTTACCATTAATTGAGAAAGTCTCCCCATGAAATCCACCTTAGGGGAGTCGATTCTTGGCTTAATCACCTCAATATGTTTATGCATAGAATCATTCAAGCCCTTCTCCACCAATATTACCCCTTGAATCTCTTCCTCCTTGTGTATATGTAAGTGGATCTAGATCGTGTGACTCCAAAACTCTATTAACCCAAGCTATTGCTCCTTCCTTTGAGACCTCATCCACCACACCTTTCTTCTGCTCCCTTCCCATAGTAGAAGAATCAAGCCTTCTTCCACTTCTTTTTTATAGCCTCCTTTAGAGGGAAATCCTGAAGTAAATACCTATAAGAAAATATTCCATTTTGGTGCAAATTTTCCGTAAGAAAATATACTTTGAGATTTCCCATAAGTAGATCCTCTCAAAGGTTGTTATACAATTTGAATGTACACTTTTTTGTATTTTGTTAAGTTACAAGTGCTAAACAATAAATATATGTACCTATGGAAAATAAAGAAAGTCAACGAGTAAATGTCGCATATGAGGCAAGTTCCCTCCCTTGCAAAATTATTATAGATATATTGAACACTATTCTCTAATCCTTTGGGTATAGCTATAGTCGATGACTTCACTAATTCAACCCATTGTTGATTTTTTTAAAAGGTACTAAATGTAAGAAAATTACATACAAAAATAAGTGCAAGATTATAATAGATCTATTGAACACTATTCTTTAATCCTTTCGGTATAGCTATAGTCGATGACGTTCACTAATTGAACCCATTGTTGTTTTTTTTAAAAGGTACTAAATGTAAGAAAACTACAAAAGAAAAATAAAAACTTATTTTGAGAAAGATTCCAACAATCTTTCTTGTGCTTATAAGTATGATGAAGACATTGATAGTTGCACACTTCGTATTTAATAAATGGAAAGAACATTGGATCTTTATCTTTTAAGTTTTGGTCGATGAATTAGTAGAGATTATTAGAAGAATCAATTGATGACTCACAATATGACGCAACATCTTTCATACAAAGTCCCACGACTTATGATGCGACTCATTTTCATGTAATATGATGCAACTTTTTTACATGTAACATTTACTACTCAAAAGCAATCTTCTCATGATTTTGAAAAGCATGTTAGAGGGCACATATTCCAAATTACTTCGACAAATGGGTTGCACAAGTGGTGGCTTGGCAAACATTTACAAGGTTCATTATGGCATAATGTATATAGAAAATGGACTTTTAAACCATGAATTGTGTGATTCAGACCAAGTTGGAGACATCGCCTCTAGGAAGAGCATTCCCAAGTTTTGTTTCAACTTGGGGACAAGAAGACTATGTTTCCACAGAACGCATGGAATAGTGGAATAGTTATAGTTAATTTAGTGGAGGCAAAGTATATAGCAACATGTCCAACGAGTTGTGAGGTAGTTTGCTTCATACATTAGTCGTTGCGCTGGGAGATATGGAGTTGGAGCAATCCATTTTGATTGTATTTTAACAATCAAAGTTGCATCAAACTTTGAGAATCCTATGTTTCATGATTGATCCAAGCATATTGGCATATGCTATATTTTCCTAAGAGACAGTATACAAATGGTGATGTAGTCCTTGATTGGGTGGACCTAACAATTAAGAACATGTGTTTTCTCCTAACAGGCATCTTGTTAACATATCAATACTTTCTACCAAAACAATGAACTTTATCATCTTGAATTAGATAATTTGGGTAGGTCAAATTAAAAATGTTAGTTTTATGGTGGTTCAAAACAATGAACTTTATCATTTTGAATTAGATCATTTGAGTAGGTCAAATTTAAAATGTTAGTTTTATAGGGTTCATCTCGTCTTGTTGACTTATAACCCTCCAAGGGGCATCTCGTCAACGTGTTGGGTTAAGCTCGTAAACATTTCTTACCAAAACAATGATCTTTAACATTTTGAATTGGATATTTTGGATTTTAGAGTTTCCAAATAACAACTTTTGCATTTCTAGCGAGAGCTTAGCTTTTAATATTTTCTACAAAAGCAACAGTTTAATATTTCGATATTAACATTCCAATACCAAAAAAACTTTAATGGTTTTATTTTCAATCAAATCCAATTCCCCAAATTTCCAAGCAATTCCAAACAAACTTTAATGATTTTATTTTCAATCAAATCTAATTCTCCAAATTTCCAAACAATTCGTTTCAAAGTAGAACAAGGAATAGTGAAGGTCAAAAATATAATTAGCTAAAACTACTTGTGTTTTTGGAAATACAATCAGTAGATCTTTGCATTTTTTCTTGTTTCCTATGCCACCATATAACTAAAATCCAAAATCAGCATAACTAATCCAAAATCTCCTGAAAACACAGCATCGTATCTATAAATAACACTGATGAGCGTGTACCCAGAACAGTCTCAACACAAAGGTGTATATCTCTTCAATAGTGTTAATACCTATGAAGACATCTAGGGCTGGCCCCTATCGTAAGGATAGGAACTCATGAATGTGTAGAATTATATGATGATTTATAACTCTTTTAATCACTTAGCTATGTCTTATTAATCTCAAAGGCATTTATTAAATGGAATACGTTATAGAAAGACTGGTGAAATCTGTCCTGGGAAAATAGACCATGACTAAATATAAGTAGATGAACTAAAAAAACTGACAATAATACAATTAAACACACGATTGTTCAAGATAATATTCAAACCAATAATCATAATTAATATAACGTGTGCATCTACTATGACAAGCCTTTATATGAAACTAATTAACCATGAATCGTATTTTCAATCGCAATCAAGGCCGACATCAGTTAATTGAAATTCATCTTAATAGATGGTACGCTAAAATATGATCTAAACATTGTTGACTCCGTTATTCTAGAAGCATAATCTAAAACGACCACAACACAATATGCTAAAGACCATAAAGCAATTAGATTTGTAGTTTTTGGTAGGCATTTTATAACATATGCAATCCAAAAGGAAATAATCCAGTAAAGGATCTCAAAATTCGATAACTCACGAATTTATGCCTCAATAACAGGTTTCATATTAAAAATAAAACTCTAATCAAATAAAATGTTACTGAATGTATACTGGAAGGTTTCTTGATTTCAAATTACATTCGCTAACAACTGTTCTACTGTTCTTGTAGATTAGTATGGGTTGCCTGGTAACTTACCCACTCAAACCATAGGTATTTCTAACAGGGAACGCTTTGCACAATTGTTGAAAAACATCTTCTGTTTTCCATGAAAAGGATAAATGCAAAATTGTTTATCATATAAAAGTAATGAAATTCGACCATCGGTCGACGAAAGAATCTCCTTGATTTGCTTGCAGAGAAGGTCATTTAGAGGAAGCCAGCTTGGCTCATTAACTTGTAATGGCTGCCTTTTCGGATGTTTGGCTTGGAGAGGAACCCAAGTGCATGCGACACCCAGCATAAATCTAATATATCAAACTACTCTTATTATATTTAATAATAAAAATATTGTAAAATACACTTCCCAAAAAAACTTACCAGGCACTTCTCCTCATTCTGAGGTTGGTACTCAAGGTAAACCAGATCTTGCAGAAGGTCAAGGCTTTGTTAACAATATACTCATTTAAGAGCTCAACATATCACTTGCAGGAATTGAACCTAGGTAGAGAGGATAACGCTCTTCTCAATCTCTGGGACTAGACCCAGTTGACAACTAATAATAATTATTATAACAGGTCATGTCCTTTATAATAATAGTAACCACGTTGTCTTACTCTGAAATAAGATGGCCCATTATCGGCCACCCTCGTGGGAATTCAGCAAACCAATAATTCTTGAACCCAATCAATCCATCGTCAAAATTACAATTTGACATTCTGGGTTAATACAGAGACCATGGATACCATTTAGATCACAGTTTTGAGTTGATAAACTTGCAGTTCAAAATTATTCAAGTTGCAGCCGCCACCAGATTTGGGCCAAAATTGTGCTGGAAAAGACATCAGAAACAGGAGAGTTATAGTTAACACTTACCCATGCTAGTGGTAATGAGTCCTTGATAACTTACGTCCTATAAATTTGGCAATCTTTTTCACTGTATATCATCATTCATTGTATCTATCACATTAATTATATACTAATATACTTAATTGTCGTTTAGATAATATGGGCTTGTCACTTTTCTTATGACTGGCTGTGCCATTCCGTGACTACAACAAGGTATGTCAGAAGTGGTATCAATGCAAGTTTGATTCACAGCTCCCTTATTCCTCTTATATACATTCCTCAAGCTCGTCTCTCCTCAAGCTCATCTCTCCTAAAGCTCGCTACCAAACAGATTACTCTGTTAAAAAACAAAAAATAAAAAATCTTCTCATTACTGATGGAATAACATAGCGCAATTTTAAGGTATGTAACATCTGTTTTTTCAATGCACTCAACACACAATACAACATTAATCCACAGACAACTGCTGTAGACAAAAATTAGATCCACCAAAAATCATGGGTCATATCTCTGTAAGCAGCCACCCAACTCAAAGATATGTCTGCCGTGGGAAAGCCAACCAGAAAATAAGGCCTATTAAAAGAGTGGGTTGCATTGGAAAGACACTGCTGGAAAAAATCAGTCTTAAGATCACGGTTGCCTCGTACATCTGCTGTCTGGAGCCACAGCAATAAAACAAATAAGTCGATAACCACTAAAATATTCAACTGTAGCAACAAATTAAGCTAGCGTCACTGTCTGGCATAAACAGTTAAGCTGCTGCAGTGTCTACAAAAAGACACATCACTGCCAACTGACACCATTGCACAGAAAAATTAAGCTACCCTTGGAAAACCCAGAAACACCCATAGAAACCTTTGTCTGATCATCACAGACTGTCGTCAGATGAACCCTTGGAAAATATAGTTTGATGAGAGTGTAGTTTGATGAGTGTGTCAACGTTGCTCTAGTAAGGAAGTGTCAAAGAATTCAAGGAGGTTGTCATTTGATGGGCATGTCCGATCATCGCATTTTAAGGAAGAGTTGATTGCAGGTAGCTAACTAAACCTTAGCATAAAAGATAAATTAGAAAAAAAATATCTTAGTTGCTCACTGAACAATAAAGAGGTAGGTTGATCACTGGCTTTAGACAATAATGACTTAGGGCTGCAAAATCCTAATGATCCCCTCGAGATTTGCGGGTTCTCCATCTTCATATCGCAATAAGATTTGAATGGCTCTCTATAAACAATAAAGAGGTAGGTTGCTCACTGCTTTTAGACAATAATGACTTAGGGCTACAAAATCCTAATGATTCCAAGGCTAAGAGTGATAGAAATCATCACCATGGGTCTTCTCCCCACCAGAAAAGTGTTCTCCCTAGCAAATAGATGCATGTGGACCTTAAAGTCTCAACCCTCCAAAGTCCTTGACTCAGCTGCAAAACATGGATCAGAGATTGCATTCGGTTCAACAAGGGTCTCCAATGTCAATCATGAATAGATGGTCAAAGATTCTCATGGTGAGGAGGCCATGGGCAATCCAGTGGAATATGGTTGTCTCTAGGGGTTAACAAAGGAAAGTACAATTCAATTCCATCTTAGGCAAGGGATTCAAGATTGAGCTTTGCATCTCCTAGGCCTACTCACTGTTCATCCCTGTCAATAGATACAATCAAAGATTCAAGCTTTCACTCCCCTATTGCTAAATCAATTCAGTTTTTGCCCCCATCCAAACCCCATCTACACTTGGCCAATGAAACAATCTCTAGTGGTCCCTCTTTTGAAGATCTCGTTGACGAAGAATTGGGTAGATATCATGAAGTTCGAGATTTGAAAGGAGAGAAGACAAGACATGACAAGTCGAAGATGAAGCATAGGAAAGAACATCCGAGAAAAATTGAAGTTGAAGAAAGTCAAGCTTGTTTCATGCGAGGACATGGTGTTAACTCAAATCATGGAGCTATAATCCTTAGGACTAACTGGAAAAAAAATTGGTAGGTTTATCTCAAAACATTCTCCAGATCATTGACTTAAAAAATGATGGATGCCCTAAAACGATGGACGCCCTACTTCGACCTTAGGCAAGAGAAAGAATATATCCATCCAATCTAGATAAAATTGGCTGCCCTACCCTTAGAATTGTGGAACAAACAATCTCTCAAATCCATAGATGGAATCCTTGGAACATTTATTGTCATGGGTAATAGCTACAAGCCAAACAAGAAGCACTATGTGGATAGAATTTGTATTGAGCAAAACCTAAAAGAGGGTTTGTAGAAAACCCTAGATATCTAAGGCACTAGCCTACCACAAACCACTGGACTATGTGGGCATACCTTTTAGATGCTTGGCATGCCACTTATACAACCATCTTAAAGGCAATTGTGGAAGTTATTCGATGAATTGGCTCGTAATGAGCACAGTTTTCCCTAGGAATGCAGCCATATCATTGATCCTTTGTGTGGGTCAAAACTCAATGTTGCTAGCAAACACTCTGAGCTTACAAGAAAGGTCGCTTCCATTCATCCTTCATCCAAGGGTTTCAAAGGTCTTCCTCCATCCTCGAAAGGCCCTCAAAGCTTGGCGACCTTGCATGCATTGGAGAATTGTGATGAGATAATGGCCTCTAGACACAAGATAGATTAAGAGCAGAGTCAAGGACAACCATTAGAAGTCCTAATCCCTGTAAAGGAAGGTATGAAACTAAATTCTTATATTTTCATCTTCTCTTGGAATTTCCATGCATCCCAATCGTTGTCCCCTCCCATAGACCATAAAGATGGAATCCCTATTCCCTTGAAATTTTGTCCAACCATGGCTACCTCTCTCTTGTCCACTTCTGATACGCATACTATCTCTATACATCTTCCCCCTCCCCAAATTCTTATGTCCCTCCCTTGCATACTTCAGAAGCAATCGTTGGTCTCCCAACTATCCTTCCTTGCAAACCAACACCCTCAAATCCTCTTGATTCAAGACCTCCCCCACCCTTGTTAATCCATAAGCGTGTGGAGATAAAAAGAGATATCTTATTAGATCTCCAAGTCTAAACGCAAAGAAATTGGAATCTAAGGAGGTACTAGTTTAGACTTCGGTTCACACTTAACCCCAAGGAGAAAATCGTTTCTTTCTATTGCTTAGCAGCAAAACGTTGAGAAGAAGATTTTGAAAGGCAAGCAAAAGACGATCATTGGGGCCCTTGGAGTAGGAATGGAACCATCTAGGGTTAAAGAGAATCATTTCTTTCTATTGCCTGGAAAAAAGTTGAGAAAGAGATTTTGAAAGGAAAGCAAGTCCACACTTAACCCCAAGGAGAAAACCATTTCTTTCTATTGCTTAGCAAAACGTTGAGAAAGAGATTTTGAAAGGCAAGCAAAAGACAATCATTAGGGCCCTTAGAGTAGGGATGGAACCATCTAGGGTTAAAGAGAATCATTTCTTTCTATTGCTTGGCAAAACATTCAGAAAGAGATTTTGAAAGTCATGCAAAAGACAATAAT
>JZKD02S2205938.1:101861-115818 GCA_000966675.3 Picea glauca | reverse complement strand
ACAACTTCTCAAAAGTGTTGAACATACTTATGGTAAGCTACACACTTTCTATGAATTTATTTTAAATGTTGAGAGTTTACATTTACTTGGGAAATGGCCAACCCCAACTGAGATTGCCTCCTCTTCACATGTTACCTGAAAGGGTAAGAGGGGTGGTAAAAGGTCAAACCCTGGTTCGAATTTGGCAACTCCTAAGATGGGAAATTCACTAACCTCATATACTTCAAATTTGAGCTTGGAGTGTGGGGAATTGGGGAAAGATGGAAGCTTGGGTTAAGGTCATGACTCATATATATTTGAGAGTAGGGGGGAATGTAAATATTCCTTAAGGTCCTTAAAATTGGGAAAAAATTATGGGGGGGTTGCAATATGAGGGGTTGGGGTTGGATACTCCTAACGATGAGTTTACTAATTCAGTAGGTAGGAAGTCATTTATTCAAAAGGAAAGAGAGAAAGCAATGATTGAGATTTAGCAGGGTAGTAAACATTTAATCGCATGGGTCCTTAGAGCACCACAACCCCTTAAGGGTGTTTCTAAATGATTATTCTCTCTTTTAACATTAGAGATTTGGGAAGCCGGATTCAAAGGTTGGCCCTATCCAAAATCATTGAGTTAGAGAAGCCAAAGATTATGTTACTGCAAGAGACCATGGGTTGTAGAGATTAGTTAATTAGTAGTCTTAAGAAAAGTCTCAGTGATTAGGATTTTATTGCCTTGGATTCAACTAGTTAGTTCGGAGGTATAATTACTAGGTGGAGATCGAGCTTGACCTTGACTAATTCCCTTCTTCTTTTTTTCGGCCTATGCACGGGATTCATCAGCAAGGGATTGGGATAACTTGTTATGGGGATGAACATGTATGGCCCTTGTGAAGGGAAGCAATCCTTTTGGGAGAAATTATTTGTTTTACAGGAGGGTAGGAGGTGGTAGATTGAATATGTGTGGAGATTTTAATTTTACTATGAATAGAAGTGAAGTTTAGGGGAATTTGGTAAGGGTGGATTACCTAGCTGATTTTTTTCTCCATCGAATTGAGTTGGCAGGATTGGTGGATGTGGATCTTATCTCCACCAAACTACCTAGAGGAACAATTGTGCAAGTCGTGTTGCTATCTCAAAACGCCTTGACAACTTTCTTGTCTCTAACAAACTTTTACAAGGTATGAGTAGAGTGAAGACTTGGGTTGCTACTGGTGGGATTTTTTATCACAATCCAATCTTTCTTTAGATAGATTAATATGTTCACAAGCCTTTGAGAACCTACAAGTTCAACCCTAGATGGCTTACTGAAAAAGAATTTCAAACAATTGTTAAAAGCACCTATATGCATTATGAGAGGAATCTTAGGACCTTTGCTAATGAATTGTTTATGGAGTCACTATAGATAGTCAAAGGCAAGGTAGTTACTTGGGTAGGGGAAAGACATCGTAATAGAGACAAGTTTATTAAAGAGATATAGAAAGACATTGAGGTGTTGTTCAATAAAATTGCTCATGGCACTTTCACTAAAGCAAGTCTTATTAGATTGAGGGAGTTGGAGGCCAGAAAGAGAAAGTTGTATGATCAAGAGGCTAAGTGGAGAATGAAAGGTTGTACAACATGGTTGAAATTAGGTGATGAGAACAATAAATATTTTCACTAGTTTTTAAATTATAAAGAGAAGATTAATACTATATGGGATATGAAGAAGGAGGATGAGGAGGTGGTTAGAATTTTTCAGGGTCTAGCATAATTGGGAGTTAGAAACTTTGAATCTATGTATAAAGAGCCCAAGGGTGTAAATATAGTTGAAATTGACAAAGTGGATTCCTTTTTTTCTTGATTAATTTCAAAAGAAGACAATCATGTCTTATATGAAGAAGTTTGTTTGGATGAGTTGTTGACTATGTTGTCTTCTTTCCACAAAGATAAAAGTCTAGAGCTAGATGGGTGGACCGTTGAATTTTACTTAGCCTTCTTTGACTTTTTGGGTGATGATTTATCAAGGGTGGTGGAGGAGGTGAGACTTGGTGGAAAAGGTGCTTGGTTAGTCCAGTACAACCTTTATAACACTCATTCCAAAAGTGGATATGCATGAAACATTTGATTAATTTTAGCCTTTTTCTCTATGTAACTATGTTTACAAGACCATTTCTAAGGTTTTGGCCATGAAACTTAAGAAAGTTCTCTCTATCGTGATTTCTCCTAAGCAGTTTGGTTTTCTAGAAGGAAGGCAAATACATGAAGCCATTGGGTCTACTTAGGAAGGATTGAATTTGATTAGTACAAAGAAGACATCTGCAATCATGGTCCAGATTGATTTGTCTAAAGCTTGTGATAGGACTTGTTGATTGTATTTGAGATTACTTCTAATTCATGTGGGCTTTTCCAATTGCCAATTGGGTTATGGGTTTTGTGGATTCACTTTCTTTTTAGTCCTTATCAATGGAGCAACCTCCCTTGTCTTTGAGCCTACTAGAGGCTTAAGATAGGGTTGTCCTCTATCCCTTCGTCTATTTTTTATAGTTGCAAAGGGACTAAGTAGATCAATCCAAGAGGCTAGAAGATTAAGACATATCCAAGGGATTAAGGTTGGTGGCAAAGAATGTCTTACACCCTTGTTATTTGTTGGTGATGTACTTCTCTTTACAAATAGTAGTGTGGGGGAAGGCAGGAAATATCAAGTTATTCTTTGGCTATATTGTAAAGCTTCATGTATGGATGTCAATTATTCTAAGAATGTTGTTTACTTCAATGGCTTGAGTGATGAGGATGAGCATGATTTAATAGTTCTATTTCCTTACACACACCTTGACCTACAAGAAGGACTAAAGTGTTCAAGGTTTACTTTAAATCCCAGTGGATATGGTAAGTGAGATTGGAGCTAGTTGAAAGGTAAGATTGAAAAACTAATCCATTTCTAGTGTGATATATGGCTCTCTTGGGGTGGGATATTAATGTTGGTGAAGTCAATCCTAGGAGCAATCCCTATTTATTAGCACTCCTTGGTGCATATACCAAAGGGAGCGTTGGAGAAGATTAGAAGGCCCTGCTTTGATTGTTTGTGGAAAGACAAGAGTGATCAAATTGGCCTACATTTTGTTAATTGGCAGTCTTTGGAAAAACTAAAAGGTGAAGGTGGCTAGGGGCTTAAACATATTCACACCTTTAGCAAAGCTCTAGGTGCTACGAGCCCATGGAATTTCCTCACAAAGGAAACCCCTTGGAAAAGAATCGTCATTCAAAAATACATAGCTCCCTCCACATTTTTGGATTAGATAAGAAGCCCTTTTAAGAGTATTAAGAATGCCTCCAACTAGTGGAAGGCTTTGGTGTTAACCTTTCCTATTGTTAGACAATGTTTTGCTTGGAAGGTAGGCAAAGGTACTATGATTCGTGTAAGATAGATTCCATCGTGGACTATGGAAACAATATTTTAATTCATCTAGTATTGATTCAATGGCTACATGACCATGGGTATTTTACCTTGAATCAAATTAAGGATGGCACAAGTATTGAAATTTGGAATCATGGTTGGAGGACTTCAGGAACAATTGGATTGTTAGGAGAACTATCAACTATGTGGGAAGTTTTTCTATCTAAGCTAAGACAGAGTCACATTGGATAGAGAGACAAACTTGATTTGTTGTTATGGGTGAAAACAATATTGTAGGGTAATTTACAACCAAGCTGGGGTATCAAGCTTTGATGGGTGAAGTTGTTTAGGATAAGTGCTAGTAGTGGGATAAAATATGGCAAGTCAAGGACCCAAAAAAAACTAAAGTATTAATGTGGTTGGCTATTAAGAACAAGGTCCCAACCTGGGACATACTCCAAAAAATAAACAAACATGGTCCCAATATATGTATTTTGTGTAGGTCCGACGAAGAGAATATTTCACATATGTTTATTAATTGTACTTTTGACTAGAAAGTATGGAGAGACATTGCACATTAGATCATATTCCCTAATCTATATCAAGGATCTCACATTGAAGATTGTTTGAAGAATTGGTTTTAGAATTAGGCTTTGAAGGTTTTTAGGTCTATTCATTTCATTACTATTTGGGGCATATGGTTGGCACTCAACACTTTGTTGTTTGAAGGAAGACAAGTATAAACATTTCAATTCTTTGCTTTGATTTGTGTGTTATTCCAAAATTTCAAAATTTCTTTTAAAGTGCACGGGCTAGGACAGATAGGGGCATTACCAGTCGACAAGTCCTTTCCCTGGGGCTTCTTCTATGGGGCCTACCAAGGTGAAGACTATCTGTTGATGGGTCCAAATGGCATCTCAAGCAGGTGTCGGCCTAATTTATTTGCATAAATGGGACACTTATTATGTCAATCTAGGGTCGGTAAAATTGCAAGGCACAATCACTATATGTGAGGGAATTAGCTTTGAAACTTGTTCTACAATCCTTTAAACTAAGAAGGAAATCCAAACATGAAAATGATCATCGACTACTTAATGAAATCTAGGAAGTAAAATCTAACTTGATCTACAAAACTTCAAACAAGATCTAATTCCTTCAACCTTAGTTTGTCACAGTTCCACTGGTAGGAAAACAGGTCACAAGACTTTAATGACTTTTCAAGAGAAGGCTCTTGTAACAATACTTCGTCAACTCACATCCTCACTAGTGGAAATTCAGGTTGTAAAGTGATATTGCCACAATGATTGTTGGCTCTTTGCAACAGTACTATGTTGGCTTTGTGAAAATTGTAGATTGTAAGGAGATTTATCACTCATTCAAATGCAAGAAGTTTAAACTAAAATCTAACTTCTTCAATCTAAGTTGATCAAAGTCCCACTGGTAGTAAAATAGGTTGCAAAGCTATGTTACCTCCCTGATTATAGGTGTTTGCAACAATACTTTATTCAAATTTATGAAGGTTGTAGATTTAAAGAAGCTTGATCTATCATTTAATCAATTAATTCAACCAATCAATTATAAATTGTAAGTAATAACTAAAGTAAGCTTTAAATCTAAACCTAGGAATTGAAGAGTTGATATATAAACAAGATAATGAAAGAATTTACCAAGCAAGAAAGAACGGAAATCAAAGCTTGTGCACAACAATGTACAACAATGACATTGACCAAAGCAAGGGAGCCTCGCCTAGTTCATGCACAGGAAGACGAAAAAACATCGCTGAAGAAAATTAGAGCTTTTCTATTAAGCATAAGATTGTTTACAAATTGAGTTCAGAAGTTCTATAATTTGAATTCCCCCCAAAGCTTCGGATTTAGCTTATTCATACAAAATAAAATGTAACAACTGAGCCTAGGAATACTCTCATGAAGTAATGATGCAACCAATCAAATCCAAAATATGTTGATTCGACCCATTTGGCATCCAATTGACTAGGACGTTGGAGAAAACGACCACAACAGAAAATCTACACATTTCATCTTTAAAAGAACGGCCATATCTCCCAAATCGTGCATTCTCTAGAAAATCTTCTCTATTGTCACCTACTTGGGCTCATCCTGCACAAAACCCATGTCTTAAAATATCTAGATTTGATCTCATCTTTTCAAGAATCATGTTTGAAGATCACTTCATGTTCTTGCTGGTAGATATTTTCCTATAGAGACCTGAGTTGACCAAGGCGTTAACTGAGGGTTTCTTGGTCGTTTTTCTCGAATCCAAAGGGAATCTCACCATAGTACGAAGGCATAGATCATGATCCATATGCCCATTTCCTCCAGATCGCTATGCAACCATGTTATCAAACAACAGATTACACGAACGCAACCATTCATGTAATTACTGATAAAATTCGAGTTTTAACTATTTTAACTTGTTGATTTTTAACAATTAAAAAAAAAATAAGAATTTACCTAATTATACCCTAAAATGTCTTTATTAGGCCAAGATAGATGGGAATGGTGCCAAAAAGATAGATATTAAGGAAAAAATATCATAAGTTTATAAGCTTTCTAGATGGTAAAATAGAGTACCAACAATAGGTAAGGGAGAACACCCGATGATAGGTCCCAATCAAACCTACTATCATTTGGGGTAGCATTTTCGACTAGTAAGTGGGCTTGGTTGCCACTGAGGCTTAAAAGAAGAAAAAGGGAAAGACAATAGATTGTCCCCCAAATAATTCTGATTAACTCTAAAACAAAAGCAAACTAACTAATCCAACTAGTTCTAACCTATCCTATAAGAGCAAAACTAATTGAATGAATACGATATGAGATAATATTATTTATAGCAAAAGTGATTAACGTCAATCAACAATGTATTAAAACAATGAAATTGTAGAAATGATCACAAATAATTGCAGATAAGATCTCTAACTTCATCCCTGTATTCATCAAAAATCATAACAGTATGAGTAGTCCCAAACACAACACATATAAATAATTCATATGAAAATCATTCAGAAAAAACCCACAAGAAACATATCAGTAGAGAAGTCCCTAACACATTTGACAACAATTGTGATCTCAAATGCCTTCTACTCTTTATATATCTAGAAACGAGAGTATTATCCGTCTATACAATGGGCAAAAGTCCCCTCTTACATTCAATGGTCTTCCTTTTATACAACAAGGAAGACCTTTCACCTTCTGTAACAACCCACAATTATTATCCCTTCAACTTGCTTATTTTGCCATTAAATAACTCGAATTCCTTATACAATTTCACAAATGAATATACAAGTGTTATCAAACAGAAGTTAAAAATACCCTTGAGTGGTTAATTTCACTCTAAGGCCACATAATACAATCCAATAAAATTTAGGCTTTGGAATGGAACAGAAAATAGAAAATGATGCAATGGTGAGAAAAAGCCAATCCGATTGAGGTTTTAGAAAGAGAAGGCTTAATTCTGAATGTTAAATGTTGGCTTCAAATGGTAGCCAAGATTTGAATAAGTGATGCAGGAGCATCTCCAGCAAAGCACAAGCATGGAGGACAGTTGGGCGCACTAGTGCACATTTAGAAATATTTTGAATTTCAAACCGATCAATGTATAAATGTGATATCTGACAAAACCTTTTGAGTTATGAATGTATTTAAAGATCGGAGGCCGAGCCATCATGGAAGATGATGGGGGAATGTATTTTGTTTTATGGACCAGATCGCAGTACAGATTTGGAGCTTGCGCTCTTATCTCTTTGATGCAATATTTATTGTAATAGGCGTTAAGTAGTTGATAGCATTTAATTCCATTTAAGATAGTGTAGAGTTGTTGGAGGGAATGCTCGAAGAGTGCCTCTTTGTATAAAGATTTGTAATATTTCCCAGTAAGGGTTGTTGTCAATTGTTGTTGATAGTTGTTGTAGCGGCTGAATCTAGTATGTGTAGATTTCCATTGTAAGCTAAGACCTGGGAGATGCAAAGAAAGGTGGTATGAATGTATGTAAGTTTCAATTGGATGAATATAACAAAAGAACATTGTCTCGAATGTGTGTATGGGTATATGTCTATCTGAATGAATGGTAGAGCTTCTGTTATTTTTCTCAATTCTCAATTATTTCGGTTTCTTAAATCCATGGCTGCATTTGCTTTGTTGAATGTATGAGTTGTTGTGAGGACTAGATAAGTTTCAATTGTTTCTTTTCATTGAGCGAGTGCAAGGTGCGCATAGTGTCCGCAAGGAGTGTGTGACTGAGTCTATTTCGAATCGAAAGCTCATAAGAGATAGTGGAACTTATACATATGCAAGGAGTGCATCATTGTTTGCAAGGAGTGCGTGACAGATTTTTCAGACTCAAAAGCTCGGGAAGGATAGCGTGATTCAGTCATGAGGGATAGAAGCGGTTGGAGAACAGTCGCAAGGAGTGCGAGATCATTCACATAGGAGTGAGTGTGGATGGAAGTCTGTTACAAAGTGTGCACCGGCTAGGAATTCGCTAAGGGTCGAGGGGGTTGCTCAAAGGAACAAACCAGAGAAGGAAAGTCCAGGAGGGAGAGCGGTGGAAATCATAAAGGAAAGGAGTCCTTGAATTTCTTGTCAAAGCTAGTGAGTGCAAGATTCGTTCTCAGAGGGAGACGAACAATTCCAGACCGTTAGATCTGGTGAAGTTGCAAGGGGGAGAACCGAGAAGTATTTCGGTACTTCAGAGGTTCGTCAAGTTGAAAATTTGATGAAGACCGAGTCGCAAAGTCCGAAGTTGCAATTCAATCCTGACCATTGATCGCAGGAGAGCACGTGGCAACGAGATCCAAGAATTCAGAAATCGGGAGATTGGAGGTTGTGAGTGAAAGGCCTAGAGTTTCGCGGGATCGCGAAGTCCGAACCATTGTGGGGCCGACGAATCCGAGGAGACGTGTGGGGTGAGTTCGGAGACTCAGAGCTGAGCGCTTCAGGAAGGAGTGAAGAAAGGATTTGAGATATCCGCGAAGGAGGTAGACCCACGGTCACAGCCGTGGTCACTTGCGGAAGAGCCTATGTGTGTGGGTAGAATAGTTATGGGTGCCCGTAGGGACCCAAGGAGTCGCTCCAACTCAGGAATTCAAACGATCCAAGACCGGGAGGTCAAGCAGCCCTTTGGATGGAAGGGGTTTTGCTCCAAAGTGGTATCAGAGTAGAATACAAAATTGACTTATGTAGGGAGAAGGATAAACGTCAACACAATGCCGCCTAGAAGACGTGTTGATCCACCTGTAGCCAACAGAGCTATGGAAAGGGAGATGAGAGAATTGTGTGCGAGGCTAGATGCCATGGAAACAACACAAAGGAGAGCGCTTGATGCTAGAGACGTCAGCGAGTCAGAAATCGAAAATGTAGAAGTCGAAGCAGAAGCTGCGGCTAAGGATGCTGCGGAAGAACGCTTGTTGAGAGCGGTTGTCAAATTGGGTGCCAGAGTGAAGATTGAGATCCTTATGTATGAAGGAAATTTAGACACAGAGGAGTTGCTTGACTAGATTCGAGCAATGGACAAGTATTTCGACTATGGGGATGTTGAAGAGGAGAAAAAGGTAAGACATGTTGTCACTAGGTTAAAAGGACATGCAACACTGTGGTGGGATGAACTGCAAGGCGACAAAAGGAGCAAGGGAAAACAAAAGATCAAGAGTTGGGATCGAATGGTAGCCAAGCTTAAGGCAAAATTCATGCCCAAGGATTACCAGATAAATCTGTTCATGAGGATGTTGAACTTGAGACAGAGAAGATTGAATGTGAAGGAGTACACAAAAGAATTATATAAGCTAAACAATAGAGCTGGACAAAGGGAAAGAGACAAAGAGAAAGTTGCCAGATACATTAATGTCTTGAGATACAAAATTCAAGACGAGATCAACATGGCGACAGTCAGGACTGTAGAGGACGCATATCAAATGACGTTGAAGACATAAGAGAAGTTGGCTAGAAAGCATAGTCAGTAGAATAGAGGTTGAAGCTTGAACAGAGGCAAGGGAGTTGCCCAAGATAAGGCACAAAACCCCAGAGACAAGGCGGATAAACCACATAGTCGCTCTGAGAGAGGAGGAAATTCGCGAGGAAGGTAGAGTGGTGGTAAAAGTTCTTTTCCCAGAGGTAGAGGAAGAGGCATAGGAGGAGAAGTAAGGTGTTATGCCCATGGAAAGACAAGACATATGTCTTGGGATTGTCCCGAGAGAAAGAAAGGAGGTGAAGCTCACATTTTAGAAGCGCAGAAGCGAGATGCTGAGGCAAAAGATGCAGAGGATGGAAGGTCCTTGATGATGAAGAAGGTTCTTTTGAAGCAAGAGCCAGAGACCAAAAATCCAGTGTAGAGGAACAATTTGTTCAGGATAGCTTGCAAAACGAAGGACAGAGTTTGCAAGGTGATAATTGACAGTGGGAGCACTGACAACTTAGTATCCACGTAGATGGTGTAGAAGCTAGAGTTGGAGACGACTGCACATCCGACACAGTACAAAGTCTCATGGTTGCAGAAAGGTCTTCAGGTAACAGTTACTCAACAATGCCTGGTTAATTTCAAAATAGGGGGATATAGGGATGAGATCTTGTGTGATGTGATTCCTATGGATGTCTGTCATGTTTTGTTGGGGAGACCCTGGCAATATGATAGGAATGTTATCCACGACGGGAGGAGAAATACATACACCTTAGAGAAAAATGGTAGGACACATATGTTGATGCCAATTGAAGAAAAGAAGGTGAATGATGAAGCCAGTGCGAGCATACTTCTCATGAGTGGGAAGGAACTCCTGAATGAAGTAAAGAAGGAACAAGAGATGCAGTTTGTTGTAGTGAGGAAGTTGAGGGTTATCCTTACCATTACTTCATTGGAAGATTTGCCTGAAGAAGTTCAGGAGCTACTAGAGAACTTTGTTGATATTGTAGTGGATGAGTTGCCAAACTCATTCCCACCTATCAAAAGCATCAGTCATCACATAGACTTGATACCATCACATAGAATTGATACCAGGAGCAAGTCTGTCGAACAAAGCAGCATACAGGTTGACGCCTCAAGAGAATGAGGAAGTGAAGAGACAGGTTCAAGATCTGTTCGACAAAGGATTGGTCAAAGAGAGCTTGAGTCCATGTGCAGTACCAACTGTATTAAGTGCAAAGAAGGATGGAGGATGGAGAATGTGTACGAACTCGAGAGCCATAAATAAAATCACCATCAGATACAGATTTCCATTGCCAAGGATGGATGACCCGATGGATTGCTTGAGTGGAGCTAACTATTTTTCAAAAATAAGCTTGAAGAGTGGATATCACCAGATCAGGATGAGAGAAGGTGATGAGTGGAAAACAACATTCAAGACGAATGAGGGGTTATATGAATGGCTTGTTATGTCGTTTGGCTTAACGAATGCCCCGAGTACTTTTATGAGACTGATGAATGAAGTATTAAAGGATTTCATTGGTAAGTTCGTGATTGTGTATCTAGATGATATATTGGTGTTTAACAAGAGTGAGGAGGAACACTTGAGACATTTAGTATTGGTGATGAGGAGGCTACAACAAGAGAAGTTGTAAATTAATCTAAAAAGGTCCTCTTTCTTGAAGACAGAGCTCATATATTTGGGTTTTGTTATTTCTTCAAACAAGTTGAAGATGGATCCCGAAAAGGTGAAAGCGATCAAAGAATGGTTGTCAATAAGGAATATCTTTGAGGTGAGAATCTTCCATGGGTTAGCAAGTTTTTATCATAAGTTGATCAAAAAAATTAGCGGGATTAGTTCTCAAATGATGGATACAATAAAGAAAAGACACAAGTATTTCAAATGGACAAAAGAGGCTAAGAGGAGCTTCAACATATTGAAGGAGAAGATAATTGAACAACCGATTCTGGTTCTGCCAGATTTCAGAAAGACGTTTCAGGTAAGATGTGATGCAAGTGGAGTTGCAATTGGAGCGGTCTTAAGCCAGGACAACAAACCTGTTGCATATTTCAGTGAGAAGATGAATCAAGCTAAACAAAAGTACTGCACATATGACAAAGAGTTCTATGCCATAATCCAAGCATTGAAGAAATGGAGACATTATCTCGTACCAGGGGAGTTTGTTTTGTATAGCGATAATCATGCTTTGCAATTCATAACTAGATAGGATAAGTTAAACCAAAAACATGCTAAGTGGATAGAGTTGATGGAAAATTTCACTTTTTTCATAAAACTTATTTCTGGAAATGCTAACAAGGTTGTTGATGCATTGAGCAGGAGAATTTTGATTCTGCAGGAATTTCAAGTCAAGACCTTGGGGTTTGATCACCTTAAGGAGATGTACCACAGTGATCCAGATTTTGGAGAAGCATATGAAGCATGTGTGAATCATGTGCTCAAAGGTAGAAGCCGGTGGGCCAAATATCTGATTCAGGATGGATTGTTGTTCAAAGGATGCCAGTTGTGCATACCAAGATGCTCGATGAGGGAGAATTTGCTGAAGGAAAAGCACAACAGAGGTCTAGCCGGACACTTCGGACATGACAAAACCTTTGCCCAATTGAACGGTTCATATTATTGGCCAGGTATGAGAGCAGAGGTGAAGAAATTTGTGAACAATTGCAAGATTTGTCAGTATGTCATGGGGAAGAAACAGAACACTGGATTGTACCAACCATTGCCTATTCTAGAAAGGCATTGGGATGCAATAAGCATGGATTTTGTGTTGGGATTACCAAGGACACAAAGAGGAAGTTATTCCATATTTGTGGTGGTGGACAGATTTTCGAAGATGGCACACTTTATCCCATGCCAGAAGACCAGTGATGCAACTCATGTTGCAAACTTGTTTTTCAAAGAGATTGTGAGACTCCATGGATTGCCCAGGAGTATAGTTTCATACAGGGTACCAAATTTGTTGGTCATTTCTGGAGGACGTTGTGGAAAAAGTTGGGGACTAAGCTATCTTCTAGTTCTGCATATCATCCACAAACAGATGGACAGACCGAAGTGGTGAATAGAAGCCTAGGAGATTTATTGAGGAGTTTGGTCACTGAACACCATGGTCAGTGGGATCAGATTCTAGCACAAGCCGAGTTCGCATATAATGACTCAGTGAACAGGAGCACTAGGAAAAGTCCATTTCAAATAGTTTATGGAATGAATCCGAGAGGAGTTTTAGAGTTAAGGGATCTGAAAGAAAGTGAGTTTAGAAGTGCGAGAGCCGAAGAATTCGTTGCAGAGATGCAGGAACTTCACAATCAGGTCAGGGAACAGTTGAAGAAAACCAACAGTGAATACAAGCGCAAAGCTGATCAACACAGGAGAAAGCTTGAATTTGAAGTTGGGGATCAAGTTCTAGCACATCTAAGGAAAGAAAGATTCCCGAGGGGAACATACAATAAGCTGAAATTGAAAAAGATAAGGCCATGTAAAATCTTAAGCAGATTTGGTGAGAATGCTTATGAATTATAACTACTTGAATATGTGGGTATATCATCCATATTCAATGTGGCAGACATGTATCTTTACAAGGAGAACGGAGCTAAAAGAGCTAAAGATCAAAGAAAGATTCAGTGGGAGAAGCAGATGCCTGTAGCAGAGAGGCTGCAAATGTTACCCATGATTTTGGTCATCATGATGATGACTTTGATGATTCAATACAGGGCTATGGACATGTTTTTCTTTGTTATCGTGTGTTTTTTATTGTTTTTTTATGGGTTTTACATAAAACCTCGAGCGTCGTTTTTGTCCATTCTTGCGCTCGTACATACATGAGAACGTAATCGAGCATACTTTTATCACTTTTTCGGGCTCAACAAGGTTATACGAAAAAGGAACCCCCTGGAGTCCTCTTTAAGCTCTTTTCAGACTCTCTAAACATGAAAAGATCGTCGAGCGACCTTGCTATTTTCACGCTCGATAAAGTATTTGAAGTGAGCGTCTGGTGAGCGATAATTTATCTCTTTTTCGGTCTCATCCAGGCTATTTTACGAAAAAGGAACTGAGAGAGTTATCTTCTAAGTGTTTTTCCAAACTCTATAATCTTGAAAAACCTTCGAGTTTTCTATCTTTGGACTCGTTAAACAAACATTGACAGACCCGTGATAGGACCAAACCACTCCTTCTTAGGGTTCGTTAAATATACTCCGAGGGAATCATCCGAGGGAATCATCCGAAGGATGAGCTTACAACAACAAGCATATGTTATCCTCCTCAAGCTTGCGTTCTCGTGGCTATGTCATCTTGATTTGAAATTTCTTGCATAGATCCACAGTGTATTCCGGTGGCTATGCTATATTTTGACGGCATGGATCCACAGTGTATGATTGGTGGCCATGACCCATGTCTATAATGTCACCAATCTGTGATCTGAGTATGGGGATGCCTACCTTAGAATTGATATATACGATATTTTGCAGATGCTTGGTTGTTCGCAGGTTTCCGATTAGATGTGCTCCTGGTTCTCGACACACACATGCAACTTACAAAGTCTATCAGCTGTCACTAGTTCCAACACTCATACTTTGGGGGGCATTCAGTTACCCATGATTTTGGTCATCATGATGATGTATTGATGATGGTGTACTCAGGCTCTTCATAAGAACTTTCTCCTGAGAAAAGTTACTTTCTT
>JZKD02S2205938.1:84225-101070 GCA_000966675.3 Picea glauca | reverse complement strand
GATGAATTCTTGATGCTTCTAGAAGGGAATCTTCTAGAAGGATGAGATGGCATTCGAATGGTTATCTTAGTACTGGATTCCCTGATATTTTGGGATCATTCTTATCTAAGTAACTAATTCATTCTTTCCTATATATTGAGGGAATTCTCATGGAAAAGGTTAAGCAAGGTTAAGCAAGATTCATTGGAGAATTAGTGAAAGGATTGTGTGAAGGACTGAAGCTACAACAACTTGGAGACTCCAGCAAGTTTATCCAAAGGGGTTGATCTTCTTCATACAAGTGAGCAAGTGTGTGTGTTAGAGCCAAGGGCCATCGAAAGGAAGTTTGCGACATCAAGGCTCAGGTTGTAATCTTTACTTTCCATTAATATGATACAGTAATATGTCCCTTTCCCATAAAGATATTTCCACTTTATTGTATAATTCCTTGATCATATACATAGATTGATTGTTGAATAGATCGTGCTTTATTCACTTTGGTTGGTTTGTGTTGTCTTAGTCTTGATTGCACGAGAGCACTGGAGCGAAGCAGGAGCAACAAAGACCATAGGAAGTGATAATAAGGTATGTTACTAGTTCTTGCCTCCTATTTAATACTAGTTATCTTAGTACTGGATTCCCTGATATTTTGGGATCATTCTTATCTAAGTAACTAATTCATTCTTTCCTATATATTGAGGGAATTATCATGGAAAAGGTTAAGCAAGGTTAAGCAAGATTCATTGGAGAATTAGTGAAAGGATTGTGTGAAGGACTGAAGCTACAACAGCTTGGAGACTCCAACAAGTTTATCCAAAGGGGTTGATCTTCTTCATACAAGTGAGCAAGTGTGTGTGTCAGAGCCAAGGGCCATCGAAAGGAAGTTTGCGACATCAAGGCTCAGGTTGTAATCTTTACTTTCCATTAATATGATACAGTAATATGTCCCTTTCCCATAAAGATATTTCCACTTTATTGTATAATTCCTTGATCATATACATAGATTGATTGTTGAATAGATCGTGCTTTCTTCACTTTGGTTGGTTTGTGTTGTCTTGGTCTTAATTGCACGAGAGCACTGGAGCGAAGCAGGAACAACAAAGACCATAGGAAGTGATAATAAGGTATGTTACTAGTTCTTGCCTCCTATTTAATTCAATGATCATAATCTAGGGAAAGAGTCATGTTTTGTCTTGCTTTGTTCTAGATCCAAGTGGATCTAGGGAGATCGGTTAGTGTCCGCACCTACGGATTTATCCAGTAACAACATATGGAAAAGATCATAGATCGGCGAGTTGGTAAGAAGACAAGAAGGAAGACATATTTTGAATACTTGGTGAAATGGAAATGACGACCAATAGAAGATGCCAGATGGGTTAATGCAGCAGAGATCTAGAAGCATGGAATATCGATGCAGGAGCTCATGGACAAGAGTCCATGAATTTTTCAGCCAAGGGAGTATGATGCAGGAGCATCGCCAGCAAAGCAAAAGCGTGGAGGACAGCTGGGCGCACTAGTGCACATTTTGAAATATTTTGAATTTCAAACCGATCAATGTATAAATGTGATATCTGACAAAACCTTTTGAGTTATGAATGTCTTTAAAGATCGGAGGCCGAGCCATCATGGAAGATGATGGGGGAATGTATTTTGTTTTATGGATCAGATCGCAATACAGATTTGGATTTTGCGCTCTTATCTGTCTGACGCAATATTTATTGTAATAGGCGTTAAGTAGTTGATAGCATTTAATTCCATTTAAGATAGTGTAGAGTAGTTGGAGGGAATGCTCGAAGAGCACCTCTTTGTATAAAGCTTTGTAATATTGCCCAGTAAGGGTTGTTGTCAATTGTTGTTGATAGTTGTTGTAGCGGCTGAATCTAGTATGTGTAGATTGCCATTGTATGCTAAGAGCTGGGAGATGCAGAGAAAGGTGGTATGAATGTATGTAAGTTTCAGTTGGATGAATATAACAGAAGAACATTTGTCCTGAATGTGTGTATGGGTATATGTCTATCTGAATGAATGGTAGAGCTTCTGTTATTTTTCTCAATTCTTTGTTATTTCATTTTCTTAAATCCATGGTTGCATTTGCTTTGTTGAATGTATAAGTCGTTGTGAGGACTAGATAAGTTTCAATTGCTTCTTTTCATTGAGAGAGTGCACGGTGTGCATAGTGTCTGCAAGGAGTGCGTGATTGAGTCTATTTCGATTCGAAAGCTTAGAAGAGATAGTGGAACTTATACGTATGCAAGGAGTGCATCGATGTCTGCAAGGAGTGCATGACAAAGTTTCCAGACTCGAAAGCTCAGGAAGGATAGCGTGATTCAGTCATGAGGGATAGAAGCAGTTGGAGAGCAGTCGCAAGGAGTGCGAGATCATTCACAAAGGAGTGAGTGTGGATGGAAGTCTATTGCAAAGTGTGCACCGGCCATGAATTCGACTAAGGGTCGAAGGGATTGCTCAAAGGAACAAACCAGAGAAGGAAATTCCAAGAGGGAGAGCGGTGGAAATCTTCAAGGAAAGGAGTCCTTGAATTTCTTGTTAAAGCCAGTGAGTGCGAGATTCGTTCTCAGAGGGAGACGAACGATTCCAGACCGTTAGATCTGGTGAAGTTGCAAGGGGGATAAACAAGAAGTATTTCGGTACTTCAGAGGTTCAACAAGTTGAAAACTTGACGAAGATCGAGTTGTGAAGTCCGAAGTTGCAATTCAATCCCGATCGTTGATCACAGGAGAGCACGTGGCAACGGGATCCAAGAATTCAAAAATTGGGAGATTGGAGGTTGTGAGTGAAAGGCCTAGAGTTTTGCGGGGTTGCGAAGTCCGAACCATTGTGGGGCCGACGAATCCGAGGAGATGCGTGGCGTGAATTCGGAGACTTGGAGCTAAGCGCTTTGGGAAGGAGTGAAGAAAGGATTTGTGATATCCGCGAAGTCCGAACCGCAAAGGAGGTAGACCCGTGGTCACAACCATGGTCACTTGCAGAAGAGCCTGTGTGTGTGGGTAGAATAGTTCCGGGTGCCCATAGGGACCCAAGGAGTCGCTCCGACTCAGGAATTCAAACGATCCAAGACTGGGAGGTCAAGCACCCCTTTGGAGGGAAGGGGGTTTATGTCAATAAGATAGTCTAGTCCAGATGAAGAAGACCGAGGGATCCCCCCATGCATTTCAAGGCCAAAGTGGTCATGTAAAGGCAATGACTCTACAACCCTGCTCTTGCGATCATAGAAAGAATAAAATCAGTTAAGCGAGGAAGAAGATACTTGCCAGTATATGATAAACATTACATTATTTGTCTTTGCCTTTAATAGACTTATGAATAAGTGTTGGGTTTGTTTGCAAAAGGAAGAAGAAGTTTCTCAAAGATAATCATTCATGATCTTGTCCTTTCATAACAACTTGTCATTGTAAATAAATGTCATCGAAGCTACGTGTATCTAAACTCAAACTCATAGGAAGGAAAATTGATCTTGTGATTATAGTTGTGAGTTTAAATTGAAGAAGATGATTAGCATATGAGAGCTTCAACATAAATCATGACATTAGATACAACATGCAAGCATGAGGATGTTAAATGCATATAATTTCTTCATTTAAGTCATCCATCCAGGGAGTCCCCAAAAACAAATTCATTCAAGGTAAAAAATAAGACATCAAACTCAAGAGTCATATAGGATCATGAAATACTTCAAAATCTATAAAAGGTCCCAAAGATAACATGTGTAGTTCATCATACAAATGTCAACGAAGCAACACAAGTCAAAAAGCATCATGAAGAACATTTGAAAGCATAGGATCGAAAAGATTGACAAACCTCCACCAAAGACAATCATCAATAGAGATCCAAACCCCCAATTCTCTCAAGGTAGGTAGAGAATAATCATTAAGTTCGTAAAAATAGAGGAGTAGGCATTAGAGTTCAAATTTTAGTAGGGGCACCCTTTCCTTTTGCTAATAAAAGCAAAATGAAAGGGGGATTTGTTGTGGACACAACACTGTCTTAGTAGCATTAATTGGTTTTATATTGTTATGATAGACACATCATACAAATTAAAGAAAATTTGGGTAGAGGGACAAATAATTATGCTTAGTTGATGGCCTTATAATCTCTTATGAAGTTGGCTTTGTCTAAGGATATTATGCAGGTTTGGGTGTTTAATGACTCTTTGCTAGTTATTAAATGGATGCCTAATGAACCTGGAATACTAAATGTTGATCTTTAGGTTATGGCATAACAAGTGAAGTTGAATTCAAATTTACTCACATTACTTTCACACGTGTGTTCTAGGAACTGAATGCATTGGGAGTCTCTCTCTCGAAGGAGGTCCAAATTGGATTTTTGTCAAACCTTCTTGTAAATTTGTAACCAACATGTAATGTTTATTTGTATTTTATTTTGTCCCTTTTTGGAGAAATTGGAAGCAGAAATGAACCATTGTGATGGTTGGCCTTCCAAAGGTAGCCCATTAAAACTTAAGGCTATAGTGGGCTAGGGGGAGGCAAGGAGAACTTGGGAAGTTTGCAAAATTGAGAGCTCGAAGAGTGTAGCCTACTTGAAGATCGGTGGACAAAGGAGTTAAGGAGCCTATCCACGACGAGCAAAGTCGTCTATGAACCATTGACATCTTCATTTATTTGAGCAAGTAACAATGCGTGAGATTTATGGGAATGCATAGCTCACCCTTTGTAATGAATTTCCCAAGCAAGATAATTCTCTGTTGTTTATATTGTGTGGATGTAATCTTCTCTATGGAGGTTTATTGTGGTTCTGCTTTGAGTTTTATTGCTTGAAATTTTTGTTCTAGTTAGTAGATGCAACCTTCACTAGCTCAATCCTCTCTAAGCAGTGTTTTGTCTTGTTAATTGAGTTTCCACCCACCCACAAATTGTATTTCCTCCTTTGGGTTGCGATTTAGATTCTTGGTTGGTTTATTCTTTGCCCATAAGCCATAAACATTGTTTTCATACTTCTTAGGCATTTTTCTTTTCCCATAGGCCGTGCACAAACCATACTTAGTGTTCTAATGTTGCATGGGCATTTTTCTCCATTATCAAGTGACTAAATCTGTTCATAGAACATTTCCTTCACTATTGGTTAACATAATTCATCCCCTGGGCATTTTTCTCCATTGTTGAGTGACTAAATCTGCCCATAGAACATTTCCTTCACTATTGGTCGACATAATTGATCCCCTGGGTGTTTTGTGTATAAATCCGTCCATAGAACATTTCCTTCACTGTTGGTCGACTTATTCATCCCCTGGGTGTTTTTCTCCATCGTTGGATGACTAAATGCGTCCACTGAGCATTTCCTTCACTGTTGGTTGACTTAATTCATTTCCTAGGCGTTTTTCTCCATTGTTGGATGACTAAATCCATCCACTGAGTATTTCCTTCATTGTTGGACTTGGAAACATAGATCACTATGTAATGAGTGTTGGGATTGAACCCTCCCTTAAACATAGTTTGGTAACTCAATTGGCATTGGTTTAGTGACCACAAGCAATGCAAACCAAGTAGTAAACAAACTAAAGAATAGAGAACAAATATAAATTTCGCAAAGGATTTGTGTTAACGAAACGACCATGCCATAGGCCCACCACTTATGAATTAGGTGTTTAGGTCTATTCCTTTCATTAGTATTTGGGGTATCTAGTTGGCACACAACACTTTGATGTTTGAAGGAAGACAAGTACAAACATTTCAAGTTTTTGCATTGATTTGTGTGTTATTCCAATATTTCAAAATGACTTTTAAAGTGCATGGACTAGGATAGGTAGGGGAATTATTGGTCGACAAGTCCTTTCCTCGGGGCTTCTTCAATGGGGCCTACCAAGGTATAGATTGTATTAGTAGCATGAAGGGGTTTTATATTTTTACTATAGACACTTCATAAAAATTAAAGCAAATTTGGACATAGATCAAATACTTATGCTTAGTTCATGGCCTTATGATCTCTTATGAAGTTGGATTTCCCTAAGGATATTATGTAGGTTTAGGTGTTTGGTGACTCTTTGCTAGTTATTAAATGGATGCCCAATGAACTTGAAATACTAAATGTTGATCTTTAGGTTACGACATAATGGGTGAAGTTGAATTCAAATTTACTCACATTACTTTCACATGTGTGTACTGGGAACTGAATACATTGGCAAACTCTCTCTCCAAGGAGGGCTTGCAGGTGGGCACTGGAAAACTATTGTGGTTGGAAATTCATAAGGGTGTTAGCTTTGAGTCAAGGTAGCCTGTTTAGTTATGTTCATATTACAACAACTACTTGTTTTACTTTCTCATAGTATTTACTTATGATATAGCCGCATGCTATACATTTGGAGGAGGATTGTAATAATTAAACATTTTAGATTGTGTTAGATATATTATATAAAATAGAGCTAATATGTAGCTTGATAGGAATTCACAGAGATGTTAATTGATATTTTGCGAACACATGGTTGTTGATTCTTGTAACTGGTGAGCAAATTGAGAAAAGGGATCATTTTATTTTCTCGGTTATTAAGTACAGTGTCATTAGTACATGAAGAATGTACTTTTTATTCTCACTTTGAAAAGAAAATGTGGTTTTCTTCCTTGGAAAAAAATAGCGGTAATACACCCTAGGTATATTACAAGTCATCTCATTTAAAATGGTTTGTCCTCGAATCATGGGTAGAGATCATTGCTTATGATAAAACGATCCATGTTTTTGTAATTTTTCCTATTTGATAAGGTTGTGAACATGAGGTGATATGAATTATGAAGCTTTGAACAATATTGACACATTGAAAAAGGAACAATCTAACCGAAATGGATTCTTTCTAGAACTTTTTTATGGTAATAGTCTTGATTCTATCTTCTTTGTTATTGACTTCAAGATGTATTGATTTTCAAATGCTTTGATAAGAATAACATTGACATTGGTATGTTGATTCTTGCATGCTACTTTTTCTATAATTTGGGTGTTAATATGGTACCTTGGTAAGGTGACACTTCTTAATCTCTAATTTGACATTTTCATGATTTACTTGTGTCGTCATGTTGATGTTTGATATTTTTGTATACATTGATGTGTCAATGGCTTCATCAATAGTGATTGATGGATCTTCAACTATCATTAGATTTGTAGATGTTTATTTGTCATTGAATTATTTCTTGAACTCAATTTTTTGATGCTCTTTCACTAATAAAACTTTGTTAATAATGGTACTCTCATTTTTACTCTCTATCAATTCCATCAGGTCTCTTGATTTGCAGTTTCAACTTCTATAAACTTCTCTGGTTCACTCACATCCATAAATGCCTATTTGTCTACTCTTAAGATTGATATATCCTTACATTTATATTTGTTTACTCCCATAAGTTGGGTTTGATTGCGATTAATCAAACGATTAATTTCATTGTCTTTATCCAACAAGATCTTCTCAAAATGTTTCTAGACATCCTTCTTCTCTTGATGTTCTCAATTGCATTAAATTGCAACATTTTTCACATCATCTATATCTTCTAATGAAGTACCTCAGGTGCATGACTCCACTGTAAAATCTTGTAATGTGATCTTCTTCTTATTGTAAGAGAATGTTAAATTTTTTCTTCTTTACATTCAAAATCAAATCCCAAAAGTTTCCATTTAATTATAACCTAGAATTATGTCAACCTCACTTAGACACATACTTGTATCAATGAATTGGTATATGATAATATAATCATCAATTATTAGATGTAAATTATTTATTACGTGCCTTTTTTTTATCTAAAAAAACACTACATTAAATATCCTTATCTTTGAAATTATTAATTGATTGGCCAAGTTGACATTAATGCAATGATCCCTATTGCTTAGAAAAATACCAATGCTGATCTCTTTTCCCTAAATAGTCCTTTTAATTTATTTTTAAGGGATAGACACTTTTTCTAAGGCTTTGATAAAATCATCCTTACTTATCATTATTAAAATACATGGTTATTTGAAAGACTTCAAATAATTGAAATATACTTAAATATATTTCAAATGGTTTCTTTGAAAAACATAATTACTTCTCAATAATGGACAAGTAAAAATAACATACTTCTTTCTTAATATTATTATGTGCAATCTGATAACTCAATGCCTACATATACCAACCAAATCTTCTAGACTTATTTATTATGCTAAAGATATCTTAGGGATAGGTTTCTTAGAAACCACTTTATTAGTCCCTGCCAAAGGCTTGGGACTATAGCAATGAGTTTCCCTTTGACTCTTTTTTCAACGAAAAAAATACACTTTATATTCAAAAGGATATAAAAGTGTACAAGGCTAATATGGCTGGTCTATCACAAGAAAACAAGATCTATGCCTATGAATTAAACTATCCAAACAAAACAAGGATGTAACTAGTAACAACGAGACCAATGTCGATCCCATGGGTGGGCATCATTCAAGGCTAGTGCCTTTCAAAGTATGATCATCGAGGGAGGTCCCTCATTGCCTTCTTCCCATCTAGTAAATCTAATGTGTCCCGGAGGCAAATACAACGCTTTTTTTGAAAGTGTGTCAGCCTCGATATTTTCCTCCCTGTAAATGTGAGAAGAAGTAAGAAGATGAAACTGCTGAGTCGCTTCTCGAGTTCTCTCCTTCCAGCTCGCCAGGTCCGCAACATGGAAGTCAGCGCGCCCGTTTAACCAATCAATGATAAGTTTGGAGTCACCAAGCAGTAGGAGCTCATTGATGTGTAATCGGCTTGCCAGAATACATGACGCCCACGCTGCCAAGAGTTCAGCCTTCGCGTTGGATCCAGTCCCACAGTTTAGTGTCCATCGGTAACAAGTCTGAGAGTTTATGGCAATCATCCCACCCGCCCCGCAGAATAAGCCATCCTGTTGAGCCGCTCCATCGAACCAGGCCACAACTTTATCTAATGGAACGTTGAAGATGGATCTGCAAGGTTTTGTGGCCGGTGTCAGCTTCCTGCTCATGGCCATCTCGGCAAAAATAGCACTGGCCACCCTGTGTGAGGAAGGTATCTTGTCTTCGAACAAAGCTGCATTCCTGTGCTTCCATACATGCCAGCAGAGAAGGATTGGGAGCTTCACCTGGTTTGTTGAGATCCGCAACCAATTTTGGAAAAAATGAGAAAGGCTGTTACCTGTCCAATTTGATGTGTGCAAAAGAGCCGGTGTTAATAAATGCCAAACGGATCTGGTAAATGGGCACTCTATGAAGACATGGGCAGTTGTCTCAACATTTGATTTGCAGAGACTACAACGGCTGGGCCCCATCCATCCTCGTGCTTGTAGATTCGACCACAACATTAATTTGTTTTCAAGTAAAAGCCAGGTGAATAGCTTCTGCTTGAGCGGACAGTCGCTCCTCCAGATCTTTCCGCGCCCTCGCTCCGTTGAAAAGGTCCAGCACTTTGCAGCTAAAGCATTGTAGGCGTTCTTTGCAATGAGGGCACCAGATCTGTCCCCTCCCGTCCACATGAGCAAATCGGGCCTGTCCTGAAGACGGATGCCCATATCCCTAAGTCTGAGCGTATATCTGTCCCATTCAAAAGCAAGATTAGCGCCCAACTCTATCTCCTCGCTACTGAGCCAGTGGTCTCTCAAGAGTCCCCCGCTATGTGAAGAATTGAACTGGTAAAGGAAGAAAAGATTTTTATGGTGAAGGTGCTTCAACAGTTCTGTGGAAAGCATGGCAAGCTTGCCCAATCCCAGCATACTGTCCCTTCCAACTTCAATCAGATGTCCGTTACCAGGAGCCCATGAGAGCCAATGAAGAATGATAGGAAGGGTTGTTAATAGGTGTTTCCAGGTCTGAGAGCCTCCTGTGGGTCTCTCAGAGGCTGATCTGAGCCAGAAATGAACCGGTATCTGAGGGAAATATTTTGCCTTGACAACCTTATTCCAGATGCCAGGCTTCATAAGAATGCACCAGAGGGTGTTTGCCAAGAGCACCTGGTTGAAGAGGGGCAGATTCCTGAGGCCCCATCCGCCCATCTTATTTGGTTTAGAAATTGTCTCCCAGTTGCATAGATGATAACCAATAGTCTTGCTGCCAGTCCATAGAAAGGAGAAAATAAGCTGGCGAATAGAGCTAAGAATAGTGGCCGGGATTTTTGCAAGCGCCATCCAATAGACCGGAAGGCTTTCCAACACAACTTTTATGAGAATGTATCTCCCTCCCATGGTGAGTAACTTGTTACACCAATGATGAAGTTTTCTGTCAAATTTATCTAGGAGCCAAAGCCAATTTTTGTTTGAATATCTGGAGGATTTGATGAAAAACCCAAGGTAGGAGAATCCCTCCTGTAGGTCTGCTGCATTAATACCATACAAATCTTTCAAATTAGTTAAGAATGGTTCCTGTGTATTCAAAGCAAGGAAGAGAGATTTTTGAAAATTTATCACCAGTCCAGAGGCTGCGCAGAAAGTACTAATGATGGAGTGAATAAGGGACCATTCGGCAAGACTGGCCTCTGTCAAAATTAGCACATCATCAACAAAGAGAATGTGTAGGATGTGTGACAGCCCCGAGAAATTGACTCCAGAAAGATGGCCCTCTGCTTGGCTGTGTTTGAGTAGGATGCTGAGCCCTTCAAGAATCATGATAAAAAGTAGTGGTGATAGAGGGCATCCTTGACGGAGCCCTCTCTCGCATCGAAAAGTTTTTGTGGGTTCCCCATTGATCAGAACAACCAGAGTTGCCGATGTAATACAGCTTAAAATCCAATTGGTAGTGGCTCGCCCAAAACCGCTCTGCAGAAGAATAAGGTGCAAAAAGTTCCAATTAACACAGTCAAAAGCCTGCTTGAGATCCAGCTTGAGAAGAATGGCTTGTTGTTTTCTGGTCTTTAAGGTGTGTATGCATTCTTGAGCTACACCAACTGCATCTAAGATCTGTCTACCTTTCAGGAAGCCAAGCTGCTCCTCCGATAGTGCTTTGGAGAGTATAGGGCGAATTCTATTGGCGATAATCTTAGAAATTAGTTTATAACATAGATTGCAAAGTGAAATGGGGCGGTAGTCTTTGAAGTGTTTAGGTAGATTGGATTTAGGAATCAAGACAATATAGGTGTTGTTAAGCTGAGGATTTATCACACCTCTTATACGAGCATCCTCCATAACATCCAGCAGTTCCTAACCCATAATGTCGAAGAAATGAAGGTATAATTCAACCGACCATCTGTCGGGTCCCAGACTCTTTTCTTTTTTGAAACCCTTGAGAACTATCAATAATTCCTCCTTTGTATAGGGGGATTCCAGGGCTAGTGCCTCCTCTGCTGTCACCATGTTAGGGAAACGGCTAGCTAACTCCACCTGTGCGTTGAGGCTTGGTGCATTGGAGACCTGAAAAAAGGCTTTAAAATGGTGAGCAACAGTCGCTTTAATAGCTTCCTGGGCATGATGTTTGGTGTCGTCCTCCTCTTCAATATCCCACAGTTGTTTCTTTGATCTACGAGCACTGGCAAATTTATGGAAGAACTGGGTGTTTTTGTCCCCACCCTCGAGCCAAAGCATCCTGCTCTTTAAGCGCCACCTCTCCTCATCTTCACGCAAGAAAGTTGATCGGGCTTTCTCCAGCTCATGGATTCTACAGTTGATGTTCGAAATTGCAAAATTTTGTAGTTGTAAACGGAGTAGAGCAGCCAGCTCCTCATCAATCTTGTTAATGACAGCTTTCTCCTCACGTTTTTTGTTTTTTAGCCATATAGATGTATGTTGCTTTAAGATGGCTAATTTTCTTGCCAGATTACCTTGCGGATCACCAGGCACCGAAACAGAACAGTCATTCCACGTTGATCTGACCAATTTATTAAAAGAAATCTCCTTTAACCATAACGGGTTAAATTTGAAAGGCTGGCCCGCCCCATAGCGACCCAAGCCAATCTGTAGACATATGGCAGCGTGGTCCGAAAGAAATGGTAAATTTACCCAAGCACGAGAACAACGAGATGGTGAAAGTACCTCTTCAGAGATAAGAAATCAGTCAAGTCGCTTGGCAATGCTGTCCAGACCTTATCTACCGTTTCTCCAGGTAGGTAAGAGCTCGGCTGGTTTCAGATCAATCAGGTTGTTCTTGAAAAACAATTGATTAAAGAAACTCATGTGTGGATCAGTGATCGCTTTTTGACCCCATGTCTCCAGTGGACTGGTGGTTATGTTAAGATCTCCCGCTAAGATAAGGTTACGAGCCGCCAAGAGTCCAAGATCATCCAGATGCTCCCAGAAGGCCTTGCGGTTAGTACATGGGCCGTATACATTGAGAAAGTTGAAGGAAGACTTTAGTTCAAAGCTGTAGCCTGTTAGAAGAATCCCTCCAGRGSTGAGCATCGGTCGAAGATCAAAGAGAGAAGGGTCCCACGCGGCCAGAAGTCCTCCCGAGGTGCCCACCGAGCTTGCCGCGTAGGTCAACCAATTTGGCCTGAGTCGATGAATGAAGTCACTGGCAGCGGAAGCAATCACAAGTGTTTCTTGCAGAAAGATAATTGACGGTTGTGTCTTATCCAAAAGTCTTCGCATGGAGGCAAATTTCAGGGCTCCTCCGACCCCTCTTATGTTGAGGGACAGTAGGATCATGGATTACCTCTGGCTAGGGCTTTTAATCCTCTAAGCGCCCCTTGATTTGTGACTGTAGCAGAGTTCCCCATTACTTTCAATCCAAACAGTGTTTTCTTACGAGCACTGCGGGTTTTCAAAGGAGAAAGTTCAAGTCCAATACCTCTAGACCAATGAGGGTCTGGTTTTTATGAAGTGGGAAAGTTTGAAGAGGATGGTTGATCCAGTGGAGGTATGTTGGGTTGTATTATAGAGTTGCCAAGATAGGTATGGATAGGTAACGAGTCAAAAGGTAGAGAGTGTGCTGGTGTAACTGTCGGAAACATGGAATCAAGTTGTATTTCAGATTGGCTCGGTTCAGAGTATCCAGGTAATGTATAAGAGTTTGGTGTTTCATTAATAGATACTGTAGACGGGGAACCCGGAACCAGGGTGGAAGGAGCTAGTTGTGTTGGGTGTGTTTCTGGTGCTGGATAAGGGATGGGGGCACAACCAGTTTGGATAGGCTCAGTTGAGGGGGGAAGAGATGTGTGGTCAGACAAGACCGAGACCGTGGCCTTTGCTCCAGAACCCAAGATCAAATTCTCTTGATTAGCAATGTACAATCTGTCCCAAGTAGAGAAAGTGTTATAGAGAGAGGGACAAAGTAATTGGATCTTACCTACTATAGTGTCATCAGATGGATTTGAATCATGCCCAATGTTGGGTGCTTCCTTTTCAGCAAACTGGTTTGGTGAGGAGATGTAGCCGTCAAAATTTGGCTCCTCTGCTGGATCCAAGTCAATGTCCGGTCGAGGAAACTTATGGCAGTCCCTTCTCAAGTGCCCTGTTCTACGGCAAAAGGAGCATCAGAAAGGGAAGCCAAGATAGTCCAGTCATTATGTGATCAGTTGATTTCGCCAATCTATTTCTAGGACTTCAGGAAGTCCGGCCTGAATGTCAATCTCCACGTATATCTTAGCCATTCTTCTATCTGTCTCTGCTAGACAGTTTGCATCCACTCTTAAAAATCGCCCTAAGGAGGTCCCAATAAGTTCAAGCGCTTGATTGTTCCAGAGTTGTAGAGGGAGACTAGGTAGCAGGACCCAGACATGCCTGTGACTGAAGAACTCAGTTGTAAGATTAAAACCGATCCTCCATCTTTTGAGCATGAGACTACCCCCATTGATCGGCCAGAACCTGTCCAGAATGAGTGTCGAATCCTCTGGCTTGTTAAAGATAAAGCCTATCCAACCTTGTTGCAGCATATGTATCTTAGGGATGTAACCCAGAATCGGCTCCCAGTGGATAGATATCCAGGCATCCACAGTTTGCTTACATTTTTCTTTGTAAGCCAGTCTTCCAACCAGGGCACACAGGGCCAGGTTACAAGCTTCTGTAAGACCCACATCCATGCCAAGGATGAGCTTTGGGTGTTTTTGTTTGGGTTTCCAGGCTCGATGTTGGCGTTTATGTACACCTTGTTTTTGAGAGGTAGGTCCGATGTTTGGGAACCTCGCCTCTGTCGATCCCTTTGCTGGTGAATCTCTGCCAGGCTATGCTGCGGTGCAAAGGTCGGACTAGCCTCTACTGTGAAAGCCTTTTGACTCTGAATAGCGACTGATGGGTCTGTCTGGATGCTTGTTGGAATCACCAGACCTGTGCCACCGCTGTTATGAGACACCAACTGATTGCTTGACTGTGTAGCAGCTGCAGGATCAGTAGGACCAGGGCTTAATCCTGAAAAGGCTGTCGTCTTTTTTGTCCTGAAGTGGTTGGAGCAGAGCTCATCAATCGAGGCCAGCATGGTCGGATGGTCCCATGGGTCTCCCATGTTTCTAGCAGGGTGGTCCAGGCTGAAAAGCATACTAAAGAAGCTTCTGGAAAAGACAAAAACAAAGTAGGAGGAAAGCAGTTCAAACCCACATCCAATTGGCAGTTCTATCTGTCCAGATAGTTGAAAAGGTAAGGTGCCCGTAAACTCAACGTTATCAGATCTAGTGCCTTGATAAGACAAGTTGTAGTGGAAAGATGACTGTACAAAGACAGTTTTAAGCAGATGGAGAGTCAAAACGGTGGACAAGTTGTGAAACAGATCTAACTCGGGCGAAAATCAGAGCAAAATCCAGCCTACCGTAACTATCAATCACGGGGAAAGGTGGGAGCAAAAAAACATGGTCACTACTAAAGACAACACAGTATCCCAGTGGTTGGTCTGTAGGAAAAACGCAGAGATAAAACCGTCCAAACCCCAAAGTTCAAAACTAGGTAAAGGTGGGGGCAGACCGAGGTTCCCGCTGGAGACTGCACTGTATCCAAGTTGATGGTCGGTAGGAAGACTGCAGAGATAGAGACAGTCCAAACCGCGGAGAAAAGAGACAATCCAGACTATCAAGTCAAGCGCAGAAAGTCGCAGATAGGGTGTCGTCGACCAGATCAGGTGCAAGGCGTGGTGTCTACAATGGCGCAAGGGGATGCGGTCTCGTTTGTCATGGGCGCCAAAACTGTAGAGCACCAGTTCAAATCTCTACAATCGCCCGCCATTATCCCAGTCATGTAAAAGGATCTCATTGTTGCCCTTTGACTCTGTATTAGTTCATTGTTGACTTTAAATTTTTGTGCTATATCCAATGTGAACATAAGAAATCAATATATGTATTTTTTTTAATAATAGAAAAAATATTTTTCTAAAATTTAATTGGTTGATATTTTTGATGTGTTATTGCAGGCTTCACGTCAATCAATGTATTAAATTCATTACAAAATTAATGGATTTGATAGTTTGACAAAGATGTTGAGTGATAAAAATAATAATAAGACTGTAATTTCCTTCTCCTATCCACTGTAGCCTTGCGTCTCTTCTAATCCACGTCCACTGACAAGGAGTAGGTGAGTGGTCAATTCAAACGTGCTCCACACGCACGCAATAACCATTGTTGACTCTCTCTGCGGTTACAACTCCTTGGGTTGGGATACAACACCATAACTGTAGAATTCAGTGGTCAATTCAAACGTGCTCCACACGCACGCAATAACCATTGTTGACTCTCTCGACGGTTACAACTCCTTGGGTTGGGATACAACACCATAACTGTAGAATTCATCACTGCTTTGTTTTCAATATATTTTTAAATTTCCATCTTCTACGCATCTTTTTTAATTAAAATTGTTAATTAAATATTAAATATCAATACTCGTTTTAAGTTTATATTAAATATCTTCACCTATTAAATTAAATTGAATTTATTGATAAACATCAAAGTCTATATATCTAGTTTATAAGCTCTCATGATTCATATCTCTTTCTTTGAAATTTAATTCTCCCAACTTCCAAATGACATGTTTTCTTCTTAAAATAAGTTTACATTTATATTAATTACTTAATCATTTTTAAAACTTGTAACATGCAACAATTTTCTGACCAAGAAAGTTGCATTTATATTGTATTTAGAAGATTTCAATTTTTTCGATATTACCCGTAACTCGTTTGCCCAGGCAACTCATCCTAACTTGTAGAATTTTTAGTCAAAAGCATTCATAAATTTATTATGTAATATTTCACAAATTTTTTATTCTTAGATATTGTTGTGAATGTAATGAGTTTATGTTTTCTTTATGAATATGGTTTCTTAATATTAATATATAATTTATCTTTATTTGTTTTATTAATTTTCAAATCTAATTAAAAATATAAAAAACATTATTTTTTTTTATTTTTTTATTTAATTTTACAATTTATATAATTTAATTTTATTTAGTTTTAAATCATTATTATTATGAATTTCAAATGCCTTGCAACACTTGTTCTCATTATTCTCATTCCCATGCTCTCATCAATACTCTTATCGAATATTTTTACTCTCCATCGCATTAATGCTCCGACACATATTTAATGGTTGCATTAATGTTTACGGGTATGCATACCTGTTGCAAAAACTGATCTGTCTGTGAATCGTTTACGTTCTAACCCAAGAGTGGAAACTAAAACTTCGAAACTGTCAGGAATAGAGACGTTCTAATCTACCTGGACTGAAATTGTAGTAAGCTAAGTCGTTTTAAGCGCCAAGACTTGGAGAAGGCGCATAGTGTAGTGATGACCCCTTCCAGGCTGGTAACTCCAGTAGAAGAGTAAAAACTACACAGAAATCAAGAAGAAACCGCAGGAATCACCATCATAAGGATTTATGGAAGATTGTGTGGACGCCAAAAAATAACTCGATATTAGGAATACCATGTTAGAGTTGAAGATGCAAGGGTAATCAATTATAATTTAAGTTTTATGTATAGAATTTAAGTTTCACATAGTTAAGCTATCAATTATTTGTAATAGAACTAGCACAATAGCTATTAA